>JBBPCZ010105765.1:0-10826 GCA_037974445.1 Brycinus macrolepidotus
CATTGTGTCCTTGAGCAAGACACTTAACCCTCAGTTGCTCCAGGGGGACTGTCCCTGTAACTAATGATTGTAAGTCGTTCTGGATAAGGGCATCTGTCAAATGCCCCTTTATTTTTACCTTACCAGACCCTTATTTACTCCAGTCCTATGCTCTGCTGTGTTTTTCATGCCCGACTGCAGCAGGTGTGTACAGTTTTATCACTGTGGCACAGAAGCCGTCCTCAGTGCATCAGGCAGTGGGAGACAACACCACCATGTTCTGCGACCTCCATGCAGATGGAGGAGAGAAGATCTCCTGGTGCAACATCGAATGGTACAGGCAGGCCGAGGACGGGCAGCTGCCGGAGGTCAAGCACCTCTTTCAGTTCAGAGGACGGTCTGAGGAGCAGCTGAACAGCAGCTGGTGGAGTGGAATCCTCTCTCTGACCACGCTGGAGCTCAACGACTCCGGGACCTTCTACTGCAATTTCTTCTGTCGGATTGATGGGAAAGTTGTTCAGCATCCTGGATTAGGCACAAATCTCAGTGTCAATCAAAATGTTGTCGCGGTAACAGAGACTGTTATTACAACGACCCCATTTAACACTGGTAAGTCTCAAATGATGTGATCATAAATGTAGTGTCATAAATAGGATTCTAATATTAAACGGTAGTTATTATCTGAGAAAAAAAATAATCAGAGAAATTAATATTCTTCTTGTTGTTGCTCTTCCTCTTCTTTGTATTGCTGTTGTTGTTAGTGTTGTTGTAGGTGTAGTTATTGTTATTCTTATCATTACTAATTATAATTAATTCACTTACAGATACATTACCAGAGAAAGCCGCAGATGTTGTCCTTTGCACATTCCTTCTTTTTCTCCCTTTATCATTAAAGTTAGTCATGACTGTGTTTTTATGCACTTACACATTGTTTTTATTTGACCTCCGCTGTTATTGCTTATTATCATTTCCTTGGTTATGATAAATCTAAGATGAATTTTGATCAAACTGACTCCTTCACCCCTGGCTGATTTGCATGAAAGACTGGGCTGTTTTTTTTCCATTTTCTACCTCTTGACTGATTTTTCTTCCTGTGAACGTTTGAACACCCACAGGTTCGCGCATTGTATCATCCTTCCTTCTATGCACTGAGAAAAAATGTTTCCGTCTGATTATGATAAGCAAATTAGTGGCTCTTATGAACCACTGATGCTGGTCTGAGACTGGTTTGGTTATGATGATATGATATGATATGATATGATATGATGATATGGGCTCTGTTTGGTCAGCAACAGACATTTAAAACCACATTCAAGTAAAAAAACATTACTGCTATTAAAAATGACCTCCACAGCGACTTCCCTTTATAAGTCCAAAATGATAAAGCGTCTCTTGTTGCGATCAGTTTTCATAAATCTGGTGAGAAATAAAACATATTTCAGGATTGCATTAATGATAGAGGACAGCTTTCAGAATAATTTCTCCTAAACCTCAGTCAGGAGGACAGAGCGGAACCTTCATTTTCTCTCTGAGACACATTGAGACTGACCTTCATTTACAGTGTAGCTGCGCATTTACAGCATATACAAGGACCGAAAATATTAAAGTGGAATTTCAATATTTTTGGAAGGTTCAATCCAGTTTTCTCTTTTGGCAGAGGCAGCCAGATTTTCATTTGGAATCTGCTGGTACTTCATGAAGGCCATCTTACCTAAACAAGGTTCACAGGTCTTTGTAGGAAAACACAGGTCACAGATTCTTCCCCAGATGAAGTTCTTTTTCTATATAACTTTCCTTGGTTTTATACCAGACCTTCCCTACTAATATTTCTTGGAACTTGGAACGAGTTGCTTCCAGTGAATTCCATCTTCTTATATCTTTTTTTTTTTTTATGACCTCAAAATGCTAACATCCCACCATGATCCTCCTTGCTATTTAGGCAGGTTCACTACAGCTCTGGTTGTTTTAAATTTCACTTGTAGCTGTTTTTATAGCTATTTTCTGACATATGAGGGTCAACACTTCAGTTTTATTTCATTAATGTACTCTCATCCCTGTGTTGGTGAATGCTGAAGGGAATTTGGCCTCTGTTTAACCATATATTAATACCCCAGTGAAACACAAAGTAGTGGACGACCGCTTACCAATTCCTGAATATGTAGGTGAATTGAAAAAAAGTGAAATATAAATGGAAAATACTGCTTCAGTTACATTTTGCTCATTAGAATTTATAACATATCTAAAATATTTAAGAGGTTTTTGTTTTCTCCCATTAAAGCTTAGATTTTTCTGTAATCATTATAACTGTACATAAGAAACTGCTGACACTTTGTTTTACATAAATAGTGTACAGATAAAACTGAGAGGACGCAAAAGAGTTGAGCAGTCAGTGAGACAATGTTTCAAATACGCCTAATCCATGTCTGGGTTAACAAGACAATATGCTTTTTTGCAATATTTTATATTTGTATTGTATTATGTATATTTGTACCATCTGACCTTTGTTGTTTATTTTTCTTTTGTATTTTATTTATTTCACACTTCTTATTCTTGTTCAATATTTTACAATATTTGTTGTTTTTGCTGTTGTTGTTCAAATAAAATCTCAAAGCCTGTAGGATGTGTAAGCAACAACATATCAGTCCAAATGACATCTCCAGTAAAGTACAACGAACCTTAACCCAGGTAAAGAAAAAAGTAAAGAACTAATAGAATGGATACAAAGTAGATTTGTTCCTCCTGTTTTCTCACTTAAAATAGTCTACATAGAACCAGATGTTGTATAAACTGGAAAAAAAAATAGTGTATAAAAGTAAACAATGTGCAAAAATGTTTTATACTCTCTTGTTCAGCTGAATGCAGCTTAATCAGTACATAATTACTTCATTTACCAAACATGTGAATTAATCTTTAACAAAACAATGACCTCAGCACTGCAGTGGATTTTTTTGGATAAGTCGACTCATGTTTTTGTTTTGTCCAGTCCTGACTGATCTCATCTCTGCATTGTTCGGTGGCTTACCCAACAAAACTGTGTGTGTGTTTGTGTGCGTGTGTGTGTCTGTCTGTCTGTCTGTCTGTCTGTACCAGTGTCTTTTGCCCTACACATTTTAGTGTTTCTCTGCTTTTATGAACCCACTTCAAACCATTAAAGGCTTTTAAATTATTATTTAGATTATATAGATCAAGGAAAACATTGAACTATGCAGAGCAGTGCTGCGTTCACTGCCAAGACTGGGAACACTGGAGACACTGGTCTACAGCAATGCATGTCTGTGTATGATAGAAATCAAGTATAGAAAGGTTATGAACTATGATATGATACGATATACTATATATGACATGACACTACAAAATACGGTATGACATATGATACTATATGATGTATATGAGACGATATAATGTGATATGATAAAACATGACATAATGATTTGATATGATAAATTGTATGATATTATACACTATATGGTCAAAAGTATTGGGATGCCTTTGCAGCTATAACAGTTTCCACTCTTCTTGAGAGGCTTCCCACAATATTTTGGAGCGTTTCTGTGGAAATTTGTGTCCATTCATTCTGTAGAGGATTTATGAGGTCAGGCACTGATGTTGGACGAGAAGGCCTGGCTCGTAATCTCCGTTCCAGTTTACCCCAAAGGTGCTGGATGGGGTTGAGGTCAGGGCTCTGTGCGGCCAGTCAAGTTCTTCCACACCGAACTCCTCCAGCCATGTATTTATGGAGCTTGCTTTGTGCACTGAGGCACAGTCATGCTGGAATAGAAAAGGTTCTTCCCCAAACTGTGTCCACAAATCTGGAAGCATGGCGTTGTCCAAAATGTCTTGGTATGCTGAAGTATTAAGATTGCGCTTCACTGGAAGTAAGGGGCCGCCTGATTTTACTGACTGAGAGTATATGTCCTTTTGTCCAAATAGTACACCATTAGTGTCATGGACCAGTAAAACAGCCTAATTTACCACTTAGTAATATACAGTACTGTGCAAAAGTTTTGGTGCACCCGTAATTTCTTCATATTTTGCTTCCAAATATCCAGACCTTCTTGCATTTTTAATGTAGTCTTGAGGAACAGTTTTTCAGGCTTCCTGAAGGACTTTCAAAGACTCTCATTTTCAGTCCAGTCACTGAACCTGACCAGTTTCACGGCGTTGTCCAAAATGTCTGATGCATTAAGAAAAAGAGGTGTTTCCCAATACTTTTATCCATATAATGTATGACATATGATACTATATATGACGTGACATAACAAAATATGGTATATGATACTATGTGATATGATGTATATGAGAGGATATTATATGATACGACATGAGAGTATGATGTGATATAAATTATATGACATCTGAAGTAAGGACACATGATGTAAGTTAGATATCTCTCCACGAGGGGGTGTCAAGTACATTTGCCCTGATTGGCTGGGCTGGGAGTTCAGATCAAAGGGAGTGAAGTTGCAGTCTGTGGTCACATGGCTGCGGGAGGGGTGTGAAGTTTTGGAGCCCTGTTCTGTCTGGACGGTTCTGCTGACCGTAACGGCCCGGACCGGCCGGTTTTACGGGCTGCTGGTGGGACGCGAGAGCGGGCTGAGAGTGTCCGGGAGAGACGGCTCGTCCCGCGGGGTGATGGGCCTTCCGTTATCCGGGTCTGCAGGCGGAACATGGAGAGTACCGGACAGTCCTCCCGCAGCGCCCTCGAACGGGACAGGATAGGGGGGCCGGTCCGAGGGTCTCGTGTGGCACCGGTGAGCTGTGGCGCGTGGCCCTGCGCCAGGATCCAGCTGCCCGGTGTGATGGACACGGAGGGCAGAGTGGATGAGTCCAGATTAAGGACTTACATATTTAAAAACGGTAAAAGAGTTTAAACATACACCCTACAGTTGTGTGTGTGTGTGTGTGTGAGAGAGAGAGAGAGAGTGTGTGTATGTGTGTGTGTCTGTTTGTGTGAGTCTGTGTTTGTGTGTGTGTGTGAGTGTGTGTGTGTGTGTGTCTGTGTGTGTGCGTCTGTGTGTGGATGTATGTGTGTGTGTGTGTGTGTGTGTCTCTGTGTGTGCGTCTGTGTGTGTATGTATGTGTGTGTGTGTATGTTTTCATAGTAGAGCTGCACAATATATCGTCTGTTAATCGTTATCGTGATGTCTGTCTCTGCAGTACTGATGTCACAAAAGGCTGCAATATGCTCAAAGCATGAGCTGTGGCAGAAAACAAACCAATAACTCTGTTGTTGTTATTGTTGGAGAACAACAGAAAACAGATCAAATTATATATTTATAGCAAACAAGGCCTCGATTCAAGATTCCTCCCAGTTTCTTTATGAGTTTGGCACCAGTGTATGGATGGTTTGTTATACGTGAAAATGTGACCAGAGGCTTTACTGTGAATCCTGTGATTGTGACATCGAGAGCAGCACCGTTTCTCCAGGAGATTCTCCAGATTTCAGTACTGAGCAGTTAGGAACCAGTTTAGGACCAGTTCTCCACACACAGAACTCAAGTAGAGCTGGACAATACAGCATCTCTTAATCGTTATTGCGATATCAGTTTCTATATCAGTGATATCACAGAATGCTGCAATATGCAAATGAGCCTCTAACCAATCGCAGTGTTTCTGACAGGGTGACCAATCACAGCTCCAGGTGAGTTACTGGGTGTTCTTATTAATCAAGGTCTTCATGTAATCCAACAAAAGTCAAATTTTTTAAATTAAAGGTGTGCATGAATGGGTGGGGCTAAACTGCTGTAGCCAGAATAAGGATATATATTTAAATGGGCTGTATGGATGGGGGGAGTAAATGCACCATTTGAAACAATATGTACAGACTTTAAGACTTTTTAATTGGCATCACAAAAACTATGATTTGGAAATGGGCCGGTTTTGTTGCTTAGTTTCCATATATATGGACTATATGGATGGGGGGAGTGAACTTACCATTTTAAACAATATTTACTTTAAGCACTTTTAATTCCAGAAAAGTGATGATATGGGTACAATCACTATATGTAGCAATAAAATCCCAATACTGATATTTTGTCAATGTTGTGCAGCTGTAATTAAGACTATATCAGTTAAAGGCCAGTTTATTTAGCTGTAATAACACTGTACTGACACATAAAGTGTGATAAAAAATGTGACTCTTTCAGAGTAGTTCAAAAACTGCTAAATCTGCCTTTATTGATCATTTGTGGTTTTCTCGCACGTTGACCCAGCCTCACAAAATATATAGAGGATTTTAAAAAATCTAGTTGCAGTGGAGCTGGATAAAATATCAGGATCTTTATTTTACTGCTACATATTTCAATTGCAATGCTTTTGAAGATATTAAAGGGCCATATGATCACTTTTCTGAAATAAAAAATGCATAAAGTCTGTAAATATGTCTGTAAATATTGTTTCAAATGATACGTTTACTCTCCCATCTGTACAGTCCATATATCAAGTTGCAAGTTTATGGAACATCATTACCGGTAATGAAATTCTTAGACTCAGAGCACAGTATAAAAGAACAAAAAACACAAGTACAAGAAAATGTATCGGTAAAAAAAAAGTAGCAAAATAGTAAACGTATTCTTGTAGTACAATAAATAGTCAAATAATAAGGTGCACATGTACATACAGAGAGTAAGTTTAAGGTGACTGCAGTTTTAACGTGAGTGAAGATGGTACAGCGTTTAAGGGGAGATGTGTAAAGTGTTCAGTGTTCAGCAGTTCAGTAGTCTGATGGCTTGTGGGTAGAAACTGTCCCAGAACCTGCTGATGTGGGTCTGGATGCTCCTGTACTGCCTGCCCGACGGTAGGTCCATGAAGTGGCTAGGATGTCTGGGATCAGAGAGGATGTGCTGGGTCTTCCTCCTACAGCGCTGTCTGTAGAGGTCCTGGATGGCTAATAGTTCAGTCCTGGTGACGCATTACGCAGATCTGACCTCCGTCTGTAGAGCTTTGCAGTCCAGAGCAGTACAACTGCCATACCAGGTTATGATACAGGCAGACAAAATGCTCTCGATGGAACATCTGTAGAAGTTGGGGAGATTTCTGAAGTTCATGCAAAACCTCCTCAGTTGCTGTAGCAAGAAGAGCCCATTTTCGATTACAGTTTGTGGTGTCACTCATTCATATAAACTTTCTTATTCATCCTGCAGCAGTTTAGCCTCACTCATTCATGCTGAAGTTCTGAGGAGTGTTTCAGTCCTTTGCTGCTTTTTGAATGAGTTGCGAAACAGGGGAACCTATCAGAACAGAGATCATTTACATATATCAGACTTAAAGGTACAGTAATAAATAATAATTCTAAAGGATAAACAAAGGTTGGAAAATGGTCATGTATGAATAAACTGTGATGAATCAAGAATGATATTTTTTGTACAAATGGTGAAAAAGGCAATAGAAGAACAATGTACAATACAGGCCTTTTAAACACACCTTAGTGAACATTTAGTGGTTAAAGATTGGCCAAAATAATTATACTTTTGTTGGATTACATGAAGACCTCGATTCATCAGAACACCCAGTAACTCACCTGGAGCTGTGATTGGTCATCCTGTCAGAAACACTGTGATTGGGTAGAGGCTCATTTGCATATTGCAGCCTTTTGCAATTAAGAGATGCTGTATTGTCCAGCTCTACTCGAGTTCTGTGTGTGGAGAACTGGTCCTTAACCTGGTTCCTAACTGCTCAGTACTGAAATCTGGAGAATCTCCTGGAGAAACGGTGCTGCTCTCGGTGTCACAATCACAGGATTCACAGTAAAGCCTCTGGTCACATTTTCACATATAACAAACCATCCATACACTGGTGCCAAACTCATAAAGAAACTGGGAGGAATCTTGAATCGAGGCCTTGTTTGCTATAAATATATAATTTGATCTGTTTTCTGTTGTTCTCCAACAATAACAACAACAGAGTTATTGGTTTGTTTTCTGCCACAGCTCATGCTTTAAGCGGCTCAATGGATTTCTAAAGTAGGCTTTGTTTTGTGTGTGTGTGTGTGTGTGTGTGTGTGTGTGTGTGTGTGTGTGTGTGTGTGTGTGTGTGCGGTCACAGCCCTTTTTTGGCAGTTTCCCATCTGGGCTTTAGCACATGTTAACAAGCAGTAAATTCATTTCAGCCACACACTGACGGTCGTGCTGTTCAGGCATGACGCTCTTCACATGATGCAAACAGAACCTAGTTTTAACGGTGGCGATGCAAACAATGAGCCTCTCATCTTCAAAACATACTTTTTTCAGATGCATTAAAACTCTTGTTCTGCCGACACTTTGCATAATAAGATTCCTTTAAGAGCTTTAGGAAAGGGGGATAAAGTTCACAGAGGGGGATTTACGTGTTGTTTTGTTCTTTCTGGTCTTTATTTTAGTGAAGCAGAGGGGCACATTGTGCAACACTGAATCAGATCAATGTCTTTAGATAAAGTGATACAGTAAAGTACAGTAATCACAGCACTGTGAGCTTTAGACACTAACAGCCTGATTAAAAAGCCCAGATGTAAATGCATTTTTATTGATTTCTTTTGTGGAAACAGTGCTGATTAGATTGTTTTGTAAGATTCTGCTGATTAACTTAGTATCCAGTCAGACTGTAATCTGCCCCTTTTGACTTTGTTAATAATCACCTTCTATGAACATTTTGTTGCAAGTTTTTTTTTATGCAGTGGTACACGGGGGGCAGCGGGGGGCCTGGTGGTTAGGGAAGTTGCCTCTGCTATCAGAAGGTTGTGGGTTCGAATCCCAGGACTGTTAATGGCACCACTGAGGTACCCTTGAGCAAGGTACCATCCCCACACACTGCTCCTGGGCCCCCCTTGTTGGTGGCAGCCCCCTGTTTCACTTGCATCAGTTAAATACAGAGAAAGAATTTCACACTGTTCACACTGTGTGCTGTGCTATGGTGTGTTCATGCATGACTATACATTTACATTTACGGCATTTAGCAGACACTCTTATCCAGAGCGACGTACACCGGTGCTGAAGTAGTCCACATCTGTTCTTCAACCTGAAATGCTATACTTATATCAACATCTGCTATTCAACCAAGTTAAATGCCAGCTGGGTTACACATCTAAACAACTGTCGAAGAAAAATCAGATTAATGCAAAAGTGAGGAAGGCATAGAGTATGAGTGTAAGTGCCCAAAGGGTTTTTTTTTTCCTTCAATGCGTATAGGAAAGAAGAAAAGAAGAAGCAATAACAAGAGACCTATAAGGGGCCACTTTACTTTACTTTACTTTACTTAATAGTGTTTGTCCCGCACTGACACTTTTCAGAAATGGACAGTGCAGTGATGTGATGTGATTTGACGTGTTGTTTGCGAATGCTGTGACTCTTTGGGACTGAATGTTGATCTTTCAGATGATTGTTAGGCACCAGCTCACACTGTCCTGAGACGAGTAGATCTTACGATGCTGTATCTGTTTGTTATGTGAGTTTGTTTTTCTTCTTGGTTTCAAGTCCTACTGATTTTCTAGTCTTGTCTGCCTTTGTTAGTTGCTGAGTGTTGATGGATTTTCTCTTGATCCTTTTTAAACAACAAACATAATTCATTTTGTGATTAATTACTTAGAGGACTGGGAAGGTTTCATCTCAAAAAATAAATGATATATAATGATTCTACCGTGGCGAATTTTGGGAACAAACAAATTGTCAGCGCAACAGAAAGGGAAGCCGTTTAGAAACTAAAAGATTCAGCTCCTTTTTGAGAGCTGAGCCAAGTGATCTGGCTTGCTAAACAGAGCTGGAGTGCTCATTACTACACGTGTGTGTGTGTGTGTGTTTGTATGTGTGCGTGCGTGCGTGTGTGTGTGAGTATGTGTGTCTGTACACCTATCACAACATTTTCTTTTTTGGGGGGGGGGGTGGGGGGGTATATTATTAAGCAGTGAGTGAACAGTCAGTTCTTGATGCTGGAAGCAGAAAAATGAGCAAAAGGATCTGAGACAATTTGAGAAGAACCAAACTGTGATGTACATGTACATGGAGAAGAGATATTGTGCGTGTGTGTGTGTGTGTGTGTGTGTGCAAACTGCGCATGATCCACCTTAGACTCTCATTAAAACACTCAGTTTTGTTTTAGGAGGGGTCTCGCCTGCAGATCGGGGGCCAGTGTGGCGCTTCTTGTTTGGGATGTACCCCTGCAGCTCCACCACTCTGGAGCGCCCCCTGCTGCTGGAGCAGATGACTGTCCGATACCAGGTGATGAAGAGGAAGTGGCAGCAGCTTCTCCCTGGAGCTGTTCGTCTACGGCTCAACGGCACTGACGGTAAAACTCAGAAAAGCCGGTCCATTTCTGCATGTAACTGTGAAGACTGTTCCTGGGTACCATCTCAGTTTCTCCTGTGTTTTTTCTCTCTCTCTGTTTCTCAGCCGAACTGGTGGCAGCCGTGCGGTTTTTTGAGCAGAGACAGGAGGCCGAGCGAGAGCAGCAGCAGCACCAGTCAGAGGAGGTCAGAGAACGAGTGTCATTTCTGGAGCTGCAGGCTCAGGTAAATAAATAAATAAACAGACACAAAGACAGACAGACAGACAGATAGGTAGATGGGTGGATGGAGGGATAGGTAGGTAGGTAGGTAGGTAGGGAGATTGAAAGAGAGAGAGAGAGAGTGAGCATCCTTTTCCAGACTTTGCTGCTGTGCAGAGTTCTGATGCTCTGTGAGCAACTGCATGATATTGATTTGTTCAAATTACAATTGTAATATGCACTATATGAACAAAAGTATTGGGACACACCTCTTAATTATTGAATTCAGGTGGCCCCTTACTTCCAGTGAAGGGCGATTTTAATGCTTCAGCATACCAAGACATTCTGGACAACGCCATGCTTCCAACTTTGTGGACACAGTTTGGGGAAGAACC
>JBBPCZ010105806.1:0-10824 GCA_037974445.1 Brycinus macrolepidotus
GGTTAAACTACTGTGTTCTGACCTGGTTCCCAGGTCAGGTTTTTTTTCCTTTGCTTATTTTGCTTGGATTGGTTTCGTGGACCTGAGAAGAATCAAAGATCCCTTTTCCAGTACTGGATGGCGAGCCCCAGCCCACAGAGCCGGATGAACTGGTAGATTGTAACCCGACTGGTTACAAACACGCAGAACGACTATTGAACATTGACAGACTAACTTTACTTTAAACGGGACACAAAAGACAATACAACCCTGAGTATTTTGTTTATTTTCAAGAAGCGCGCTCTATTTTTTTTGTTTTGTTGAACTTTTATAATAGTTAATAAATACTAATTGTTTTTTGCATACCTATTGTGTACTAGTCCTCTGTTGTCTTACACCCTTGGCTCCTACGAATCTAGAAGCTGTCTGATTTGGCCCATATTTCCCTTCTGTCCTCCTATTGTGGTTTAAGGTAACTATACTGCCTATACTACGTGCAAAGAAGGCCCGAAGTAGCACTAACAGGTCTAACATGCCCACTACTAGTGTTACACCAGTGCTACACTACAAGAGGGAAAGAAACAGAGGGAAAGAGAGGGAGAGAGTGAAAGAGAGAGAGAGAGGGAGGAAGAAAAGAGGGAGCAAGAGAAAGAGGGAAATAGAAAGAAGGAGAGGCTGTTAGAGATAGAGAGAGGTACAGAAATAGAAAGAGAAGTAGGGAGGGAGAGAGAGAAAGAGAGAGGGAGAGACGGGGCAGAGAGAGTGACAGAGTGAGGAAGAGAGACAGAGAGAGAGAGAGAAAGAGAGAGAGAGAGAGAGAGAGAGAGAGAGAGACAGAGGGAGAGAGAGTGAGGAAGAGAGAAAGAGAGAGTGTGTGTTTTGGGTTGATAGTGTGTGGGGGCTCAGAATAGAAGACGATATCAAGGTCTGACTGCTGTATTCAGTGCAACCTCAATTCTCGACATCATTACGGACTGAGTCAACATACAGCAGGGTGTGTGTGTGTGTGTGTGTGTGTGTGTGGAGTGAAGGGTCAGAACACTACTCTCGTCCTGTAACATCAGCGAAAAGGCTTCATTAGTGCTGCTGGGATTAGATCAGACAGCAGGTCTGCAGGCTTTAAACACAGACAGGAATCGTTGATCAGGGCGACTCCAGCGACGCTATATGTGACGCGAGGAGGTGATAAGAATGGAACGCATGTAAAAAAAAAAAGAAAAAAGAAAAAAAAAGTGGTGAAGAAAAATAATATCAGCAGCAGCCGTCTCAGTGGCCCATTCAGCACTGCAGCCACATGTGGTTGCCCTTGGCAACAGGTTTAAGAACGAGTTCTCCAGCGCCAGAACTTTTCTCTCCATCTGTCTGCCCACTGCGCTGCCGCCGCTCGTACAACTCAATGGTCGGGCTAATGGAGGGTCGGGGGGGGGAGGGAGAGAGAGAGAGAGAGAGAGAGAGAATGAGAGAGAGAGAGAGAGAGAAGGGGAGAGAGGGAGAGAGAGAGTGAGAGAGAAAGAGAAGGAGGGGGGGGATAGAAATGAGAGAGAAAAAGAGAGAGAGTGAAATGGTTGGGGAGAGAACAAGAGAGAGAGAGAAGGTTTGAGAGGGGGAGGAAGGAATGAAAGCGAGGTGTAGAATAGAGAGTGTAGAGAGGGGAACAAGGGTAAGAGAGGTAGTGAAAATGAGCAAAAGGGAGAGAAATGGGGTAAAGGGAGAGGGAAAGAGAGAAAGTAGTCAAATGAGAGGGAGAGAAAATGAGATGATAGGAGAGAGAGAGAGAGACAGAAAAGGAGAAGAGAGAGAGAGAGAGAGAAGGGAAAGGACAGAGAGGGGGAGAGAGAGGAAATGAGGGAGAGGGAGAGAGGCTGAGAAAATTAGAAAAAGCCAGAGAGAGAGAAAGAGAGAGAGAGGTGGAATAGAGGGAGGAAGATAGAAAATGAGAGAAATAGAGGGAGAAAAAATGAGGAAAAGGAAAAGAGAGAATGTAAGTGCGTGAGAAAATCAGAAAAATACAGAGAGAACATCAGAAAAGAGCAGAGAGAGTGTGACAGAGACAGAGGAAGAGAGAGTGAACGAGAGAGAGAGAGAGAGAGAGCTGTTGCACATGTCTGTTACCATGGGGATCCTGGCGCAGTGACGATGCAGTAATGCGGCCCGCTTGTTTTCAGGACACACAAACACGGACACACAAACACACACACACACACACACATAAACACACACACACACACACACATAAACGCACACAGACACACATGCACACAGACACACATAAAACACATACTCACACACACACCAGCATCACTGGGCAGGGCACTGGGGCACTTGCCTCATTCTGAGGGCATTTGGATTTATAGGGTGTTTTAAAGGGGGGGGGTCTCTCTCTATCCTGTGCTGGACACAGTCCCCCCGTTTTTATTTATATAATTATTTATTTATTTGTTGGGGGGGAGGGGGGTGCGGGGGGCAAGCCTGCGTTTGGCTGAAACTGCTGGAGCACGAAGAGAAAAGCAATGTTTCATTTCTAAAAACACCGCAGTGCACTCTGTACTCTGGGCTCCGTGACAGAGGAGCAGGATGGAATATGACACCAGGTAGTTCCTACGCAGCGTCCGGGAAATAAACCCTTTCATTCCTCAATTCGCTTTCTATCAAGGATCGCATCTGGAGGTCATACACTTTTAGTTTCCTTTTCTTTCCCCCGTTTTTTTTTGGTTTGCTGCTGGTTTGCCCGCGCAAGGAAAGTCATTATTAGTTCAAAAATGTTAACAAACTGATCCCTGTCTGAGGGGTATTGCGCAGCGGCTCAGAGAAGGAAAACAACAGCGCAATTAAGGATAATTAAAAATCACTTACACATTTAAAACGGCGAGTAAACCACAAAAGCCTTCTCCCTCCGGCGCCTGCGCATATATGGGCTAAAGAGACAAGCCTTGTTTAGAGGAAAAACATAACAACTGGCATTATAACAATCACACTGGTGAGGCTTTTTTTGGGCTCAAGAAACCAGTGCCTGATCTGCAACTCCCTGCATTTCTTCATGTGTCGTGCTTTCTGCAAGCATAAGATAAGATAAACCTTTATTAGTCCCACAAGTGGGAAATTTGCATTGTCACGGCCGAAAGTGGACAGGTCAGAGGTAAGAGCAGCGAAAATTAAAAAAACAATAGAACAGAATAAAAACTATACCAACAATAAAGTATAAAATGTACACTATACAATCTAGAAATATATATTTTCCAACACACATATCCATATTTTATATGTACCTGTGAAAAAAAAAAAAAGTTGATTCTGTATATAGTATTTGCAAATGTCATGGACAATTTAACACATATGCATCGATAAAAAACAAATTTTCACAATTCCTAACATATACCAAAATGTAGCCCATCAGCACTAAACTGTGTAAAATGTTTGGTGTCATCTTCTTTAGGAGCTATACAGCTAACATAGCTACAATTCTAAGTAAGCATTATGCAAACTACAATCCCAAATCAATGGACCACCGAGTGCTGACGTGTGTAGTGCATAAAATCAGCAGTCCTCAGTATAATCAGCACAAGAATTGCAGGAGCTTCATGAATTGCGTTTTCGTAATCGAGCAGCTTCACAGTAACCCAGCATCGCTAGCTGCAATTCTAAGTGATATCTGGAGTGTAAAGGATGGCACCTCTGGACTTTCGGAACATGTTCTCTGAAGTGGTGAATGTGATGTGGTGGTCTGATAAATGAATTTGGTTTTAGCGGATGCAGGAGACCATCCTGAAAGTTCTCCCGGGTTCAAAGATCTTTTGTGTTTTTATGTTTGTTTCTAAGACCTAAAATAAAAGAAATTGGGCATTTTTGTTCTTTATGTTCATTTGTGTGTGGCACCATTTTTAAAACTCCAGTAGTGGTTATTATTAATACATGTTTTACCATATGAAGACGATTTGTCATTTGTTGAACTCGCTTGTGTTCTAAGGATTAAGGGATTTGTTCTAGGCCCCTTAGTTCAAAGAATAATGTTAACACTACAGCATATAAAAACATTTTAGAGAATTATACGCTTTATGGCAGTTATAACCTTTTGGCAACCTGTTAGGGAAGGCCCTTTCCTACTCCAACATGGCTGCACCCTTGTTTGCAAAGTGGAGGAACTCCAGTAGCTTGCACAGAGCCCTGACCTCAACCCATCTGAACACCTCTGGGATGAATTGGATTATTGACTGTGAGCCAGGACTTCTCTTCCAACAACAGTGCCTGACCTCACTAACGCTCTTTTGACTGAATGGGCACAAATTCCCACAGAAACACTCCACAATCTTGTTGAAAGCCTTCTTAGAAGAGTGGAAGGATCATGTTATAACCAAAAAAAGAGGGGGGGTGGGGGGGGATTCCATATTATTTTTAGTTCCTATAGTTTTAACCTTTGGAACTCAGAGTGTATCAGTAAACTCTGTTTTACACCGTTTATATTTACTGAAAACAGTCTAGAACCAGTGTTTGTTCTCCTACACGCTCGCCGTTTGCTGCTCTTTCTTTCGGCGCGCCGCTGCTCGGCCGCTCTTCGGACCCCCTTCCTCTGCGGTTTTTCCCCACCCAATTGTGGGCGTGGACTATCCTGCAAGTTCTCCCAGTTTCAAAGATCTTGTGTTTTTTCCTCTTTGTTTCTAAGACTTAAAATAAAAGATTTTTGAGCATTTTTGTCCTTTATGAGCATTTACATGTGACGGCATTTTTAAAACCCCTGTAGTAGTTATTATTATATGTTTTTAAATTACAATAACTTTGGTTCTATGTAACACAGGAACCCCAAACAAAGCTCAGCATGACATCTGACACCTTGACCATCAATACAAACTGGGGGAACGTCCATATAAGGAGTTGTTTTGCTGTATGAGGACAATTTACCATTCCTTGTGCTTCTGGCACTGGTCCATACAGCTCACATTCTAAGGGATAAACCTAGCTGACCAGATGTCCACATACTTTCAGCCATATAGCTGTATGTTACATATGTCCCCGAATGCCCTGGTTGACATATTCCATTTATTGTAAGAAAATCTGATTTCTTGTCAAAACCCCGTCCACTGGCAGATGTGAGTCCACTTTCCAAAACAGAAGCACAAGCAGTGGGTGTGGGTGTTTTAAGTGTGATTGCAGTCTCCCCAAAGACTTTTCCATTGTGCATATTTGATCACAGTCTTCCGAGCGCAACATTAACATGCAGGGAAGTCACAGCAATTTTGGCTTCAAATGTATCACGCAAACATGCAAACACAGATTTTTAACCATGGAGTCTGGTGATGGCCCAGACGATTCAGTTTTCAATTTCGTTTGACAGTTGCGGTCGTCCATAACTGCTCCTGAACGAGGCCGGCGGTGGGGACTGGCTGTTCTTGCAGGCGCTGTGGATGAATAGGGCTGAGTGCTGCAGGGCTAATGACTTTACAGAAAACATCTTCTAGGAGAACATCACCTCTGCTACCTTCCAAAAGTGGAATAGGAGTGTAAAAAAAAGTCACGGCGTAGAGGTAGAACTGCCAATTACCTGTCCAATTACATCGTAAACATCATATTCATGTATACACTTCAACATTTAAAGGGGTCTTCTGCCAATTTCTGAAAATTACATAATTGAATGGTTAAGATGCAATGAGTGGTTTGATGTAAAACGCTGTGAAATTTCAGAAGCTTACCGAGTCAAAATTGTTCACAGTAGAGGGGAATGGAATCAGACGTGATAAGAACCACGGTTTAAAACCTCTTAAAACTCTCTCATGGAAAGTTATTGCGAGAAACGCTCATGATGCCTGATGCATGAGACTTTGTTTTACGTAAGTTTTTAGGCGGTTTTGGACTAAATTTATTTTTGAAAACACTTTCATGGCAGACAGGTACATGCAGGGCATTGTAAGGCAAAATAGTCTTATTATTTTCCTATTAAAAATAAAATTGCACTATGTTGTAGACGTTGTGACCTCTAGTTCCATTCTTCACCACTGAATGGAGTCTGCAAATTTTTCTGCAAATGGATTGATTTTCAAATCAATCCATTGTAAACTACTTTGGTCTCAATGACAAACATCTGCAGAAATTTTGAAAAAATTGGTGGAATTGACCATCAGAATGTCAGGTTTGATTTCAGGAAATTACATCATATTAGGTCAGTTATGGTGCTATTCCTCTGACACAAGGAAGTGCCGTAACACAAACAAATGTTTTTCCATTACAAATAAAGTGACCCAAACCTGAGCCGCTCGACGGCAGGGCCGAAAATGGGCCGCAGCCAAACCGACTGCATCACTGCTTTCTGATTGGTCGAAACGTCATCACAACATGGAAAGATGCCACTGGCCACGCAATGGAGAGACAACTGGGGAGTCAATGAAGCACAAGCACGACTGTCTGTTTGGACTGAAATTTGTTAGAGTCGTAGAAAACTCCCACTGAAATTTATCTTATCTTTAACTCTGTGAGAAACGTGAAGGTGATCCAGGACATCACTAACAAGTTTTCTGGATTAGGTTTTCATCACACGGATAAAGAATGTCAAGAAAAAATTAAAAACCCAGACAAGACTATAAATAATAAAAGACCACAAAATCAAAAGCAGCTCTGACAGAAAAAACCTTCTGCTGGTTCAACTCCATTGACATGGAAAGAGAAATGCGTTGCTGATGCATCAGCAATAACGTTAATCGTCTGAGATACAAACATCAGAGTATGGTTCAGGTACAGCATGACTCCTGTAAAGTGCCTTTATAAAGGGATTAAAATTAATTTGTACACAGTCCCCCCGTTGACATGAAGAGCTGCATGTCATTTGGAGATGCACAAATAAGCTAACAAAATTCCCTCAGCTGATTTTAGATGTGGTGAAGAAAAACTGGAGAACAGATCAAGAACACTATCCAAGAGATGAGATTTATATATACCAGAATGTAGGCGTGAAAGTGCCCAATATTGCCATAAAGTGAAGAAAACACCAGCACAAGGTCAGAGGCTTTAACACAAGATGCAAACAGAACAGAAAAACAAAGACAAAGATTGCAATTTGTTATAGAGTACATAAAAAGCTTGTAGAGGTCTGGGATAAAATCTTATAGATAAGCTATAGGCTTTAGCACAGTATGCAAACAGAACAGAAAAACAAAGACAAAAACTAAGACCAGGTTAGAATTTGTTATAATATACATATAAAGCTTGTAGGGGTCTGCGATAAAGTCTTACAAATAGGCTACAGATAAGTTTAGCCTGAATCAGTATGATGGAGAGAGGTTGGTGTAAGCAAACCATTTCACCTGTGGAAGGTGGCGTTCTGGACACGTATGGCTGTGGTGGAACTGTGTCACGTCTGTTTACTGATGATGTGACCCTACACTCCTCAGTAGGGATGGTGTGACTGCGAACATTGGTTGGATATGAGTAGCTTAAATGTTTCTGTTCAGTTCAGAATTCAAACATGTGAGAACTCAGAGCTTCATTTTGCAGCATGACAACGACCTCAAACACACTCCTGAAGCTACTGGAGCCTTTTAAGGCCAAAACGTTCAGTGATCTTCACAGGCCATGTCAATCATCCAACCTGAATCTCACCGAGCACCTTTTGAACTGAGCTAGCCTGTAGTATCTGCACCACAGGCCCAGCTCAGGATCACCATGGAAGCTATATAGGTTTTATTGACTTCAAGCAGTTATTTAAAGCAAATGTTTCAGTGCCAACTGCAAAAAGTTAGGATGACCATAACCTTGTCTGTATTGCTAAATGCCATATTCACACATTTTCTTACTATTTTTTTGATATTTAGGGGTAAGAACTAGATATCATTGCTTATTTTGAACAATATTCACCAGTATTAAGCTTATTGGTGGATTCTTTTGCTTAATATAAAATTTTTTCTTACTTCCAATATATTTTCACTAGTTTTGTGGGGGTTGTTTTGTACTGTATCTCAAAGCACTTATATTAAGAAAGTGTAAGAGAAGGTGACTTCTTGAAACAGGTGAAACCCCCTGATTTATAATAATAATAATAATAATAATAATAATAATAATAATAATAATAATAATAACTTCTGACACAATCACAGTAACCTGATCTGGGACTCTTTTAACTCGTTTTGTTCCATAAATGACTTCAAATGAGGTCACACTTCTAAGTGAGATTGATGAAGAAAATTGTTCTTAAGATAAACGGAATTTTACCCTCACTGTGTTTTAAGGACAACCAATCTCATCTTATATGAGATAATTTTACTTGCTAAAGTTTTGTTTTCTTGCAGTGTACGGTTTGATATAAACATAAATATGCTCAAATTAAACCCAGAGTGCTGCTCTTAAACCTCTCTGTCAAGGCTTTATTTCAAGTCCAGGGTGCTGGAGTACTGTGACAAACCAGCAAAACAAGTATGTCCCTGTCCTTTCACCACCACAGTAGAGGTATCAGGAGTGGGAACATTTCTCTATAGTGCACCATTTCACATCAGAACACTCAGAATGGATCAAGTCTGTTTGAAATGGCTTGAGTTATTTGGTGGACTTTAATAGCATCTTTCAAACCGTATTCTGTCATTGCTAAACACTGGATAATGTAAAAACAGCGTTGAATTCAGTCACATTGTTTGGTTGCCTGGAACCCAAATGGATCCCTACTTGCATTCTGCTGAACTACTAAATGAACTAAAGCATTTTTCTCTCAGCGTCTGAATCATGTCTGAGTGACCTTGAGAGCACTACTACCTCCCACTAAGCACTGCATTACAATACGGTGAACATTGTAGATTACTACATCTACTGAATGTGTCCCGAAATTTACTGCGTAAGTCCCTTCTTACCACAGAAAGGAAAATAGACCATTAACTAAGCTAGCAGTCGCTGCTAAGCCACCGAAAACCACGCTTAGACTCTTTCGAGCCTAATAAAGAGTCATTAAAAACAAAGACGCTAACACATTTACAGACTGCTGCTTATCCCAGAGCCAAATCACTGAACAGTAACTGTTGGTTGCTAAATCAAGAATTACATTTAAGTTTAATTCTTTCCACCCAGGTCCCATTTCAATTCACCCACGCAAACTTCGACCCACAACTCGACAGTGTGAGGAGCAGATGTTTCACTCGCCCTTGGCTAAACTAGCCTAAATAATTAGCGAGATGTCCAAAGCAGAGTGTGTTTTGAGGAGTCTGAACATGATATAAATACATTTTGTGAATAGCTGCTCAATAAATGTCTGGTATATTGCCTTTAATTTTTTTGTTGTTGCCAATTGTGTAGTCTTTAGCTTCCTAAGTACCTATCATCAGCACTGTAAAATTCATCTACAGTGAACCATTTTGCATCAATCCGTTCTGAATGAAAATTTGAAAAATCTGTGGATTTGCCCTTTAAAGTGCAGAATGTCAGGTCTGAGCTGAGGGAAATTATATCAATCACATAGGGATTAAAATCCCCTACCCCATCAGTCACCTGCTGGAACAGAATTGGTTGTTAGTGTTCTCCTCCAGATTTGAATAGATTTGGTTGGTTTCATTCATGTGAATCAGAGGAAGAATGCGTTTAATCCTGTGATTCAGGGGTTCCTAGCTTTTGGGTGGAATTGAGTTTGATTAAACTGGGGAGAAAATTGAGGGAAAAATTAGATTTTCCTGTTATTGTTTGGTATTTGAATATAATCACATAATGATGATATTGTGAGTTTGCTACCCCCACCCCATCAGTCAGCTGATGGAACAGATTTGGCAGTTAGTTTTGTCCTCCAAGTAGTTTGAAAAGATTTGGCTGGCTTCATTCATATGAATCAGAAGAAGAATGTGCTATTCTTCACCCTGCCAATGATATCCTGTGATTTGGGGTCACTAGCTAGTGGGTGGAATTGGACTTGAATCTTGAATCTTGAATTCTCTCTTCTCTTTTCAAATACCAAAAAATAACAGAAAAAAAATTCTCCCCAATTTATTCAAGAGAGTTTATTGAAGAGGGTTATTCAAGAGGGTTGAAATAGTGTTCTCTGAAGCAAATAGTGTAGTGTACATAGGCCATGTCACCAGAAGACAGACAAAGTGCAGAGACAAAAAAACTGTTGCAACATTATATTGCAGCATAAAAAAGTACAAAAATAGGCAGGTAGTGCAAATAAGTGTGTATTCTGAGGTAGAGCAGTTTTAGGATTTTTTTTTTAGCAGCAAGTTTTATGGCAGTTTTATTGAAAAGAGTCAGTGCAGTGAGTTTAGAATAGCTAAAAGTGTCGTGCATTTTATAGCAGTTTCTGTGCAAGGTCAGACCCTGTTCAGACCCCTGATGTCAGGTGCAGGCTCTGAGTTCAGGAATCTAATGGCTTGTGGAAAGAAGCTGTTGTGATGTCTGGTAGAGGTGGTTCGAATACTTCTGAACCTTTTTCCAGACATCAGGGGGAAATACAGTCCATGTGATAGATGGGTGGGATCTGTGATGATGCCGGTTGCGCGGTGGATGCAGCGTTTCTTATACAGTTCAGTGAGTGGTGGGAAGGGCACACCGATGATCTTCTCAGATGTCCTCACCAGTCGCTGAAGGGACTTTTGGTTGGCGCTGTTGCAGTTTCCGAACCAGGAAGTGATGCAGCTGTGAAGGATGCTCTCAGTGGTCCCCCGGTAGAAGATGGTGAGGATGGGAGGGGGAAGGCGGGCCTTACACAGTCTCCGCAGAAAGTGGTGATGTTGAGTGTCCAGCTGAGGTTGTCAATGATCTGCACACCCAAGAACTTCACAGAATGAACAAGTTCTACATCAGGGGTCACCAACCTTTATGAAACTGAGAGCTACTTCACGGGTACTGAGCCATACGAAGGGCTACCAGTTTGATACACTAGAACAGAGTTTACCT
>JBBPCZ010105848.1:0-10824 GCA_037974445.1 Brycinus macrolepidotus
ACACACACACACACACACACACACACACACACACACACACACACACACACACACACACACACACACACACCCTATTCTAAATTTATCATTGAGTGGTTGTCAGCACCTCTGAGCAGCACAAGGCCACTGAGCTGTATTTGTGGCTGGTTAATCTGCTCCCTGTCTCTTGTCCTCTCTTGGGTTGGTTAATGAATTAGAAAATGGTTTTCGCCCCGGAGACTGACGTGTTCCTTGAGCCTGTGAAAGGCCATTGGCTGCTCGGTCTCCTGAGGCATGACTGCCATCCTTCTAACTGGCAGCAAATGAAGCAGCACACACTCAGTTTATAGCGTTTGCAGTAGGTAGTGGCTGATATGACAGTGTTGCGATTAAGTACTTTCAGCCATAGATTCACCAGCATAAAGTGCTGAATGCCACCGAAAGTCCTTTCCACTGCTATCAGAATCTGAAACTCCTCCCACACCCACATAATAAGCTGTGTAGTAACCTGCTGCTACTCAGAGGTGCGGTTTCTTATGATGTGCTAAATCATTATCATGACATTCAATATCTTAGATGCAATAGTCTTACTATGTGCAATATCACTACTTATGTCAGTATTACTCATCTACTATTTATCTTTTTTTACATGCAGTAGGGGACCACTGCTTGTGCTAACTAGTAAATAATTTATCAGTAATTTATCTGTAGTATTTATATCCATATCTCTTATTTGAGTTTTTATTTGACTTATATTTTACTTTACACAGTCGTAACAAAGCAATTTCCTCCAGGATCAATAAAGTTTTCAGAATCAGAGTTTTCAGAATTTTCTCTTTGCTCCAGTAACAGCCTCTACTCTGCTGGGAAGGACTGACACTAGATCTTGGAACATTGCTGTGAGGATCTGATTGCATTCAACTACAAGAGCATTAGAGAGGTCAGGTACTGATGTTGGATTGGTTCTGGATCACAGCACCACTCTAACTCATCCCAGAGGTACTGGATGGTGCTAAGTCACCAGTTCTACTGCTCTACAACCCCATTCTGGGGGGCTGTGTACACCCCTAGCCGACACTCGGCCTTTGGCATGGTGACCTGAGACTCTTGTGCGATTCTATTCTATTGGCAATCAAAATCAGAAAACTTCTTTGATCCTGGAGGAAGTTGCTTATGCTCTGACTGCACAGACACTCAGAGACACAAAGACAAAAACAATATAAAATGTAATATAAACATACAATCAAAATAAAACACTACTGAAAATACTCTGTATTATATATACGCTATGCTAAAGACACAAAATGCTGTGGCCTGTAAGAGAGGTGGATATAAATACTATAGATAAATAAGTTACTGCTGAAGTAGCTTACTAATTAAGACACAAAGTGGTTTGGAGTTGTTCTCTATACTGAATCTGTTATTACACGTAATAGTGACATATGGACTGATATTACACATGATAAGATTATTGCGCATAATAAAGTTATTGCATGTAATGAAGATGATTTAGCCAGTGCTTTTCTATCGAGATTATACAAATACTGTGTACATTTAAACACGTCAGTAGCTGGAAACACTAAATAGAAGATGGATATTTTTGTGTAAGGTTTCTCCCTTTTGTCAGGAAAGAGTGCATTTTAATCCAAGCAATTAGGGGAGTTCAAGAAAGCAATAGATCCAGTTTAATTTAGTTAAGTAAAAATAGATTTTTTCTTTTATTTGCCACTTCTGTTTTATTGATTTAATGGTGTTGAACCCCAGAAAATGTAAAAATGATGCTTGCAATGTATTGTTGAAAGGAATTTTTGTCATATTGGCCACCCCAGTTCGTGCACATTCTCTGTGTATGTGCAGACTTCAAGGCCCCGCGGTTCAGTGAATGTTGAAGGACACAGGAAGCAGCCGGTGGATCTGCACTGTCACACTGTGCTTCCTCTAAACTCATGCTGACTACTGACTGCTGCCTGCGGGGTTACTTTGTGTGTGGGTGTGTATGTGAAGGGGAGAGAGAGAGAGAGAGAGAGAGAGACAGACAGACTGTCAGACAAATACTGGGAATGTATGTAGCTTTCATTTTAAAGTAGTGTCTCAATACCAGTATATTGTCTATTTTTGTTTCAGGAAACTTCTTTTTTCCAGTGCTGGATTACCCTGAAACGCTTATATTAAAAAGACCTATGTAAAATGATGCATTTAAAAGTAGGATTCACTATGAATGCTGAACTGAGCTGCTTGATTCCAGTAAACACACACTCTTCCCTCATACCAGCATAGTAAAGAGGGGGCATAGCTGTGTTAAGGGTCTGTAACACTGCCTAATATAAACTACATACTGAAATGGCCTCTGAAGCAGAGACAACCAACAGGTGTGTGGGTCTAACATGTCATGTTATGGATTCTTTAGTGCAGATAGTGTGACAGCTATAGAATCTAGGCTGGGGTGATGTGGCGAAAATATAGTTTAGAAATATAGTTTCAAGTCAAGTAGGTGTTTATTGTCATTTCAACCATATACACAGGACACAGTGAAATGAAACAGTGTTCCTCCTGGACCATGGTGCCGCACAAAGAACAAAAACAGAATACTACAAGACTACATAGGTGCATGCAGGACAGGACTGCAAGAAAGAGTGCAAAAAACACAAAGTACAATAATTTACAGGACATACAGTGCAGTCAACAGGAGATTTACAAGGTATGCTGTGCAAAGTTCGCAAGGAACAGACAAAAAAAAAGAACCAGTGGTATCATTTTTTAAAAATTTATGTGGACAATAATAGGATATGTGGAGTATAATAGGTTTTATCATCATTTTATAAAGTACCGATAGTTAGCAATATCATAGTTACTTAGTGAGAATCAGTTCCTTGATAATAAAACAACTATTACATTTTTCTTGATGAATCGTCTTAAACAGGGTATCCACATCGTACTATAAAGTCCTGTTTATAAAGCATTCATAGCACAAGTCACTATTAGCTATTATCACACAAACTGCTTTTCTGAGCATCACTGAAAGAGAGGAAACTCTCACAAACATGATCTTAACAAATGCTTCCTTTTTGCCAGCACTTACAGCAGTAGTGGCATCCTTTGACCGTGCCAAATTTAAAATCACTGAGCCCTTTAGTATGACACATTTTCTTCCAATGTTTGACTATATGGCTGTATGGCAAAAAAAAAAAATGGTCAGAAAAACACAGGCCAATCATTAATCACATTGTTTCACCAGTGTACTTTTCATATATTGCAATATATCATAATGCAATATGATCACAACTTTAGTATTTTTATTGTGGGGTTCTGGTAGATATACCTCTACTTTGTTTTATTGATGTATGTTTAACTAATTTTTCTCTGACCTCTTAACTGACAACACATGTGAAACTGAATTTCAGTTTCTAAACTGAGCGTGATCTGCAATTGGAAGGAAAAAGGAGTTAAAGTAGTATGCATTTCTGCTTTTCTTATAGTCACACATCACACACTCCAGAACCTTTGACCAGTGGCATTTAGCTGAGTGTTTCTTTTCTAGGACCTGTTGTTATTTCCCAGAAAAACGTCTCAACTGTTCGTCTTCCGTTCCCTGACAGCCTTCAGAAGCCTGTCCTGAGTGAACTGGCGCTGGGTTCCTCCCTGTCTGCCCGAGGGCTGTAGGCTGGGATTGCGTGTTGAAGTGTTCACTCTCACTTCCCTATCAGTGCTGTAACTGGGGCCACTTTTGACCTTGAGTTCACAGCCTGAGTGTGAAGTGCTTTATGGAGGGATACTCTGTATTAGTTCTGATACTCAGTATTAGTTCTATGTGATATGGACAAAATATTAATATTATATGATATTAAGTTCCACTCCACATGACACGACTACGATGAAGTGATATTGTAATGCACCACAATAATCAAACAGTACATAACGAAGTGATGATTTGAATGTGAATATGATTAAAAGGAGAATGTTGGAAGCAAAATATGAAGAAGTGAGGGGTGGTTCAAGACTTTTGCACAGTACTGCACAAATTCTTATAATTTTAATGTGGTCTTGAGGAACAGTTCTCCAGGCTTCCTGAAGGACTTTCAAAGACTCATTTTCATATCAAAAGTATCAAAAGTGGCTCAGATCCTTGTGCCCATTTTCCTCAGCTTCAAGAAGCAACAGTTTACTCACTGGCTTGTATATTTCACTCCTTCACAGGAGCCACCATAGTGAAAAAATCAGTGTTATTCACTTCACCTGTTGTTGGTTTTAATGTTATGGCTTTGTCATTTGTCATCAGTATTAATTCATTTCCCAGTAACAGTTACTGTCTGACGTGTGTGTGTGTGTGTGTGTGTGTGTGTGTGTGTGTGTGTGTGTGTGTGTGTGTGTGTGTGTGTGTTACAACCTTGTGTCTTTGGGTGGATTAGTGGGTTGTGGGCAGCTTGTGTAATCGTCTGAGGAGAGTGATGGCATTAATGTTGGTTTTTGTGTGTTTGACAGCAGGTCCAGGGGAAAAACACACACACACGGCTCTTACCCACCCAAACACACCCAACCCCCTCTAAAAGCTTCTTATTGTACCTCAGTGTGGAAGAGGAGGGGGGTTTGTGGTTAGATTGAACCTGGATTAATGGTTAACACACCCCCTCCACACACACACACACACACACACACACACACACTATAGCATTATATTTGTGTGTGTATTTCCACATATTTTGTGTATATTTACTTTTTTTTTATTGGCTTTTCAGTGTTTCTCAATTTGTATATGAAACCAGTGTCCCATAGTGCCACAGTGAACCAGCTTCTCCTTTTCCCCTGATCCCACTTTCTCGCTCTCCTCCCCCTCTTTGTCTCCCGCTTCTCATCATCTCCTTTATTGAAAGGTTGATAATCTGCCTCTCTCTGCACTGTGTCGGCTTCTCAGACTCTGAGAGAAAGAGGGGGGTGTTTATTTGTGCCAGTATGCACTGGGTGCCCCTAAAATGCCCCTTTTATGTGGGTACACAGGGGGTCTGAGGGTTTCTCTGCCAATCCAAACACTCAATGGGCTCTTTCGCTCCCGTTTCTCTGCCTTTTACGACTCCCACAATATTTAGCTTGTTTTTTTGGGAGCAGGCCTCCACTTTACGCGCCCTGCGAGTCGTCCAGCTAATGAAGGATAGAAAGGAAGACAGCCGTGTCACTCAAACAAAATAACCGCTCTTAACCACAAAGAACTTAAAAAAAAAACACTGATTTGAGCATCTGCCAAGAGTTTGAGTCTCTTAATTAGGTTTAGGTTTGTGTGTTTGTGTGTGTGTAGGTGTGTGTAGGTTTGTGTGTTTGTGTAGGTGTGTGTGTGTTTGTGTAGAAATGCTGTATCAATGTGACCAAGCATTTTAATCATCTAAAACTGAGGCCTGTGGGTCTAGCATGACTCTTCAGTAATGCAGGAAAGCATGACAGAAATTACATTTGATAAATATAGTTAAGTCAATTTATTTATAAAGCACACTTTAAAACAACAGAAGCTGACCCAGAGTGCTGTACAAAGTAAAAAGGTCAAAAGAAAAAAAGATAAATCCATGACCCACCCTCAAAAGCAACAGAAGACAAATCAGTTTTTAAACAAGATTTAAAAATGTCGATGTAGGGAGCAGACCTAATATCAAGATTCAGACCATTCCAGAGCTTGGGGGCTGGACCGGAGAAAGGACTATGGCCCCAAGACTGTTCGTGATCTTGGGACCATGAGAAGCAGTTTACTGGAGGACATAGAGAGCACAAAAAGAAAGAGAATGGAATGAGTTTTGGATGATGTCCATTTCTTTCTTTCTTTTTTTGCAGGTTTCCTTTCAGTATTGCCGCATGCAGCCTCTAGAGCACAGGGCTAGAATTAGGGTTGGGAACCGAAATTAGGTTCCAAATTAGATGAGAAATTACCCGATACCAGGTACCCATATTTTCTTTCTTTCATATTTCGGTTCTGCTTCTAAATGTTTATAAATGCTACAAATCTGCAAGGAAGTTCGTCTGCCAGGACCTGTTTTAGGTGAAAATGTCATGTATCGACTTATTTAACACTTTAATTAGCATTTTAATCCCATCGCTGCTGAAATATTCTGAATGTTCAGAAGAAAGATATTTAAGTGGGGGGATCAATAAACAGAGCCAGAATCGGAATGGATAAAATTCAAATGATACCCAACCTGAACTGGAATGTCAAGGTGGTTTTCAGTAACATGCTAATAATAATAATGATAATAATAATAATAATAGTATAATAATAATAATAATTTTTTATAGAGCACCATTTTCAAATTCAGTCACTTTACAAATAATTGAGACAAAGAACAAGAAACAGTGATAGACAAAAACATGTAAACAGTCCAAATTACAACAACACAGATTACAGTAGCAGGAAAGAATAAATAGAAAGCAGACTCGCGAGTTAGGAGATTCATAGCACTGAGAGAAAAGCTACGTTTTTAATTAGGTTTTGAAAGTGTATAATCCACACTAGGGATGAAATTGTTCGGGGAAACAGACCAGCACAACCCCAAAAAGCGCCAAAAGTGAAACAAACAAACAAATGGTGGGCAAACAAATGTCACACTGTCAACTTACAGTGCTGACACTGATTACCCCAAGGTTTACAGTGTGGTGTGGGTTAAATCTTGTTTATTTTCTAAGGAAGGATTTAGCTGCTGGTGTTTAAGGATCAGATGTTTTCATGGGGTCTCTGTTTGACTGGTCAAACTTCATCAGGCAGCAGGGGGGCAGCTGAAGCCGGAGAACGTCTGATGTGGTGGACTTTCAGATGAGTCTGTCTGGATTTCCTCTCTCTTCTGTGATTTGTTGCATCATAAAGTCACTTATACGCAGTGATAATAGTTTGGTACTCAGTGTTCTCTTTCAGCCATCATACCCAGAGATAATCAGTACAGAAAAAAAACGCTGGCATTGTGTAGTTTATGTAAATTCTCCCCCCTGTGTTTGGTTTTTCTCCAGACTCTCACTTCTGCCCCAGACACTCTGCTCTCACTCTCACCTCGTTTCCTGTCTGGGTCTGTTCCTTGTTCTCCGTATGTGACATCATCTCCTGTCTGTGCCTGGATATGCTCTTGGTCTACAGCATCAGCTGTTTTTGTTTGTTTTTGTTTTTTCTGGATTCTAGTGTGTGCAGTCGTGCTCTTTGTGGCCGTGCTCTAAACTTCACCAAAGTAAGATCATTAAAAAGTACAGAAACCCATAAACAAAACCTTTTCATGTGATTGCAGCTCTCAGCTATGAGCCAGTAAAGCTCCAAAACTGGTGCATATGGATGTTATTTATTGCATATTAAGATTAGACATGATGCCAAATTAAAGGGATAAAATAAGAGTTACAGTCTCACTGTGGCTCTTGGATGATGTGAGATGAAAATGACAGCAAATCCCTGCTGGATACTCGTAATAAGCATTTAATCATAATCATCTGGCCTGATGCCTCAGTTCGCTCCATTAATAAACATGTGGTGACTGAGAAATTAGAAAACATTCAGAGCTCATTACTCTGCCGTATAGTTTGTGCTGTTTTGAGCTGTATAGCTATCCTGTTATCTAAGCTTTTAGAATTTCCTTTTGCTGAAAGCCTACAGTGTGATTATAAACATTCCATGTGCATGTATAGTAGCAGGATTAAAATTTTTTGTCCACAAAGTCATGTTTAATAAGGTAAGCAACAGTAGTAAGTGTAATATTCTGATACACATTTTGCTGGGATGAGAGTAACCCCAAATGTGTGTGTGCGTGTGTTATTATAATATAATAATAAAAATAATAATAATGGCCATCTCATGGGGATTCATTTTGGAAACAGAAGTGAAATAGCAACATACTCCTTAAAGTCTTGCATGTTTAGCCTATAACTTTGTTTAGTATGGCAAGCCACGAAGAATAAATTCTCATTCCGTACCTGTTCCTGTAACATGATATTACATTACAACAACTATTTGCCGTTAGGGCTGCACAATATATCGTCTGTTAATCGTTATCGCGATATTGGTCTCTGCAATACTGATCTCACAGAAGGCTGCAATATGCAAATGAGCCTCTAACCAATTAGTATTTCCGACAGGGCGACCAATCACAGCTCCAGGTGACTTACTGGGTGTTCTGATGAATTGAGGTCATCATGTAGTCCAACAAAAGTCTAATTATTTTAATCTTCGGTCATTAAAAGTGTGGGCAGATCAGGGCATAAATGGGTGGGGCTAAATTGCTGTAGCCAGAATAAGGAGACATATTTAAATTTGTTGGTTTTGTGTCATCACAAAAACTATGATTTGAAAATGGGCTGGTTTTGTAGCTTATTTTTCACATATGGACTGAATGGACGGGGGAGTAAAGGTACCATTTGAAACAATATTTACAGATTTTAAGCCTTTTCAATTCCAGAAAAGCGATGAAATTGGCCCTTTAATAATGTAAAAGGCTTCGCAATTGTAGTATGTAGCAGTAAAATTGCAATATTGATATTGTCCATATCATGCAGCTCCATTTGTCACATTTATAAAGGTGTTCACTCCAAAGCTATGATCACACACTAACCTGCTTTTCAGATCTTTTTCCCATGTTCCTGCCTCTGATCTGCTGACAGCTCCTCTCCACAGGTCAAATGTTAAGTGTAGCAGCGCACTTTGGTCGTTTACCTGACTGCACTTTCGGTGTTTGATTTCATTCTGAAGTGCTCATTGCCTCTTCTCTTTCACCACAGACTGTGTGAAGGTGAAAACTGAGCTTTCTGATGGTCCCTCAAGCACTTACAGCTTTCAAAAGACTCTTCCGGTGTTTCTGAATTTCAGCTGGAAGAATATTGACAGAATTGTGAAGTAGAGCTGAGGTCAGATTCGTTCTAAAAGAGGAATTCAGGGAATTCCAGGAGTTTGGTTAATTTGGAATCAGATTAATTAGAAATCTACTTAAGGCACTTTTTCACAGGTATACAGGAGCTGTACTGCTGTGGCACGGACGTTGTATCACATTTTGATTTTCCAGTGTATCTCAGCCTGGTAACGGTGTTTCTGATGCATTAGCAGCCCAATTCTCTTCCCACAGTTTCTGGTCGGTCATCCCAAAATCCGGTCCATGGAGTCAAACCAGAGGAATTTTTTTCTTCCGGAGCTGCTTTTATTATTGTGGTCTTTTAATATTTATAGTCTTGCTTGAGTTTTTTTTTTTTTTTTTTTTTACATTTTTTTCTCTGATTTGTTTAGACGTGCGGCGAATACCTAACCCAGCTAACTTGTTAGCAATGTCCTGGGAAGACTTCCACTTAAATTTATCTTCTGCCCAAACAGACCGTAGTGCTTGTACTTTGTTAGTTTGTATTTTCATTGTTTTTTTTGTTTTTTTCAATGGTCTCTTTCCAAGTCCGTCTACTGTCATGACATTTTTTGACCAATCAGAAAGCAGTGACGCAGTCAGCTCAGCTGCAGCCTACTTTTGGCCCTGCCGCCGAGCAGCACGGGTACGGCTCTGGCACAGGTCACTTTATTTACAATGAAAAAACATTTGTTTGTGGTATGGCACGGTTCCTTGTTAGAGTAGAAAAGTGCAGTTAGATGTCTGTGTCTTGAAAATCAGCACTTTGTTCTAAGTGGGCGGGGCTAATTTCAAGTTGATCCATACCAACATTGTATGACTCATATGCTCTGAAACATTTGCTGGGTGGTTTGAGTGTTCTATCGGAGTTGTTTTTGCTAAGAGAAAGACTGACTAGAGAAAAAAGAGTGCGCTGGAAGGAAAAGGGTCCTTGAATGCACAGAAGTTCATGTGGTTGCTGTAATTTAATCTCTTATTGCTTGTTGAAAATTCAAATTACTTGACAAGAGTACAATTATTCAAAGTGGTGGTGTTCAATTAACCTGAATTTTTCTGGTACTAAACTGTGTAATCCCCTCAGTGACCGCGTTTCAGATCATGTTCACGTGCTTGTGTGATTGTGTGTGTATTTGTGTGTGATGTCAGACAGAACTGGCACACCTAGGTCACTATCCACACACACACACACACACACACACACACACACACACACACACACACACACACACACACACACACCCCACCTACTTCATCAGCTGATGAGTATGATTGAGTCTGGCGATTTTGTGTGACGGCCTGGGTTTGGAGAGGTTGAATTGACGGGTGTTAAAGTTTGAAGTGAACCCAAAGCAACACACACACACACGCGCGCACACATGCACACAAGCAGAGCCAAGATTTTTTATGAGGGATACATCAGTGTTGGATAGCTAGAACTTAAGCCACTTTCGTCATTACTGCTAAAGATGACTGGATGTATTCTGGAAACCACTTCATTTTTTTCTGTGTGTTTGTCTCCGTATTATTAATGCCAAGAATCCCAGATTGAAACTAACGTGTCTGCATTCCTGGAATAATCTAAGTCTGGATCAAGAACACTTGCACTTCAGAAAACCAGAGACTCATACATCCAGCTCATGAACTGGCCTCTTTCTGAACATTAAACCCAGACTGAGAAGGTTTTTAATGGAATTGTTTGGTGAAATATCTCATTTATACAATTTTTGTACTTATATATCTGGAGTCCAAGTTTTACTTCTTTAGTTTAGCTAAGAAGAATAAAAAATTGGGCTTCAGGCATTTCTTGCCTGATGTAGTACGTCTGGGGTGAAAAAGTGAAAAATTTTGTGTAAAATTGATTTTTCGCCAAACTATTCCAAAAAGACATTTGTAACCATTGGGAAATATTTGTTTATGTTGTTATTTATATATTGTGTTCTGGGCAGGATGGTGTTGTAGTGGGTAACACTGTCGCCTTACAGCAGAAAGGTCCCGGGTTCCTTTTTCTGACCATGCC
>JBBPCZ010105869.1:0-10823 GCA_037974445.1 Brycinus macrolepidotus
ACACACACACACACACACACACACACACACACACACACACACACACACACACACACACACACACACACACGTGTCCTGGGAAAAGTCCCACAGATTTTGCCAGTTTACTGAAACTCTTTAATCTCCACAGTTCTAACTGGCTCCCATTCTGTACAACATATTTAACCAGACTTTTTACTCATCCTTACAAATATAAAGCTGTCTTTAAAAACTTCGTAATTCCATTATTTAAAAAGAAAAAAAATTGCCTCACCCCCACCTTCAAAATCTATTTTCATCTGCCTACATCCATCACAATGGTCACCTGTTTCAATGGTTTTGATGTATCCATTTCCACACTTACACTATATCCATGTCCATGATTACATCAAATTCATTCACTTCAGTGGTTGTGATAGGTCAGTTTTCACAGTAAAATGAAGCAAGTTTTCAACACCAGTTTCTGTTCATAATCTAGGTCTACGCCCATTTCTATGGTTATGCTTCACCCACTGCAGGTAATAAAAATGGTCACTTTATTGGATAGAAGAGTATCTTGTTTTTCCTTCATTCGTTACATTAGACCATTTACATTTACATTTAGGGCATTTAGCAGATGCTTTTATCCAAAGCGACTTCCATTCCCTAACTACAGGTGGGAGAGTCTCCCTGGAGCAACTTGGGGTTAAGGGTCTTGCTCAGGAACCCCGTGGTGGTACGCTGAAGGTAGGATTGACCTCTTGGTCCAGAGGCAAGTATCCTACCTACAAGGCCACCACCACCCCAGACCAGATTTCCATGGTTAACTACACTAATGTCCATGATCATGCTAGGTCTGCACTCATCCCAGGACTGCTAGTGGCACCACTGAGGTACCCTTGAGCAAGGCACTGTCCCCACACACTGCTCCCCAGGGGCTGCATCGCTGGCAGCCCACTGCATCACTTGGTGAACGGGTTAAATGCAGAAAAAGAATTTCACACAGTGTGCTGTGCTGTGGTGTGTTCACACGGGACAACTGGTCACATTACACTTGCGCGCACATTTACACTTATTTTTGCAGTTACATAACTCTGAAGACTGTCATTGCACACAATATAATCACTCCCTCAGGACCAGTGTTTACATCTATTTATTAAAGTTTACATCGATTTATCTATTTATTATTAATGTTTACTTTGTTTTTCTTTCTTTGTTTTGAAACAAGAGAGATGCCTGTCTAAAATTTGTTGTACTCGTATAACAACAATTAAGTTAATTCATTCATTCATTCATTCATTCATTCATTCATTACACCAATTCATTACATCATGGTTAATCTACAATCACTTCCTTACTCTAGACCCATTGTTATGACAGCAGTGAAATAATGGTCATAACATTCAATACTCTCACTGTGTGTAAACGTTAAAGCGTATACTAGTTTCAATTTCAATTCAATAATTCCTACTACACGAGATGTGCTTTGAAATTTTTAGTTGATCAAAGCTCAAATAGTTTCATTTGTTTAAATAGTTTTTGAATGAGCTACGTAAGTCTGAGTAAATGGTTTTGGAATTGTTAAATGACCAAAAGAGTTACACATATAATTGCATATATTGTTATTTTGTGCACTGCATTTAACAGATATATATATATAAATGCAGTGCACAAAATAACAATTGCCTTGTTCATTACAAAGCTCACAGCAGCTTCCCCCCACAGACCATTTAAAATGCAGGAATGCAAGACACTGAAATTAAGTATTCCTTTAGGTCCTGAGGCTGTAAATGCCACATACATTTAAGTCTGTTGGGGTTTTGGTTTAGAGAAACCAACACAGAACTAAAGCCTTGCTTTAAACCATCAGCTCATGCTGAATATATGACAGACGGCTCGTCTCCAATGAACACGCAATGAATGAGGTCAAGTGAGGACAGAGAGGTCACACCCACTAATTAAAACAAAGATTTATATTCACATCAACTCATCAGAGGGCCAAACAAGTAGGGTCTGGAAGCAACAGGGCAGAAACCAGAAGAAAAGCGGGCAGAACCTCAACCGCATTCTCATCTGACAGGAAAAGGGATTAATGGTCTACAATCTATTCATTTAATGTTTGTAGAGGCCTGCCAGAAGTGCATTTAGAACAGTCTTTATACGGTTAGCACTTAACACTAACAGCTATTGGTTAATGTAACTGTAGCTAACGTAATCATGCTGTTCTGTTCTATAGTATTAGTATTAGTATTATTGGTAATAGCTGCAAAAGTGTCTTTTACTCTTTAGTTGGTGAGGAAGAAACCACTCACAAGCCAGAGGAGCAGTAAACAAAGTTACAGTTTGCTATTTATAGTTAGCAAACATTCTATTTTCGGTCAACAGCGCTTGCTAGCATTAGCGCTGTCAGTTATCAGAGTTAGCTAGTATTAGCTCATTTTTGTTAGAAGAACTTGCTAGTATTATATATTTCTATTAGAAAGCACTAGCTATTTTTTACATAGCATAGCATAGCTATGGCTAGAATTATATTTTTCAGTTAGCAGAGTAGCCAGCGTAGCCAGAGTAGCCAGCAGAGTAGCCAGCAGAGTAGCCAGTGTTTTTCAGTGTTAGATTTTGGAGATGAAAAGGCAATGAGTTTGAGCAAAATGTCTCTGATGAAGAGCGGACCCTCTGAGTCAACTTAATTCTCTTTTTATTGTTAGTTTTATTCTGTTATGCTATACATTTTTTTATGCATTCTGGACAGCAAAGCTCTGCAGAGGGTGGTGATATCAGCACAGCACATCACCAGGACTGAACTGCCAGCCATCCAAGACCTCTACATACAGCGCTGTAGGAGGAAGACGCAGCGGATCCTCTCTAATCCCAGCCACCCCAGCCACAGACTTTTCACGGTCCTGCTGTCAGGTAGGCGGTACACGAGCATCCAGACTCGCACCAGCAGACTCAGAGACAGTTTCTATCCACAAGCCATCAGGCTTCTGAACTGCTGACATTCTGCACACACCAACATACACTCTACTACTACTGGACTCTTGACCTTGGACTCTTCACAATGTCACTTTAAACAATGCCACTTTAAAATCCTCATTGCACTATTTTGCACCCCACATCCTAAATACCTCAGTGCACTATTTTGCACCAGACATCCTATTAATACTTGTAAATACTAAACAACCTTTTAAAAATGTTATTTTCTTATTATTTTACTTACTTTCTATTTTTTGAAGTACTTTTTTTTTTAAAACTTATCTTTCTATGTACTTATCTATATGTTTCTGCAAAGTTGGGGGAGACATGATGCAGGTAATGATGCTACATTGTTATCTGTATATGACAATAAAACTTGACACTTGAACTACTATTCAGAAGCAGGGATGCACCAATCATAAATTATCATGGCCAATTCCCATTTCTTTACAGACAAAGTGGCCTTATTTTATCAGTCTTTTTTAATATGAAGCTCACACCGTGTAAGCTAAATGAATGCATAAAATTAAAAATAGCACATTCTCTGTATTATTAATAACACTGTTTGCTTTTTAATGGGCTTAACCAGAATATTAAATCTTAAGACTTAAAAATATATTGCCTGTTTAAATAACACGAATCCAATACGGCACTTCATTTAAAGTAGGTGAGGTAGCACAAGTTATGCATAATTATTATTATCTAACAATCAGGGTTTGTGCAGCATTTTGGTCTCCGAGTCAAAATCATAGAAGACCCTTCGTACTTAATCTGGAGATTCATTCATTCATTAGGAAAAACCTGGTCACATCATGGAGCAAATAACCAATATTACAGAGTGGCAGATTCATTCGGATTAGTCTTTTACTTAATCACACCACTGCCTCATCACACAGTCTGAAAGAGCAGACATCTAGGCTATCCATACTGCTCCATACCCTTCCTGTAGTGTAGTACAATCTGTCAGAATAACTGTATGGATCACAAACATTTTATCGTATTACGGAATGTTGTTTTCTATGCTAACTTGGTGACTGTTTAATAACTAATGCTAAACCTCCAGGCTTGAGGTTCTGAAGAACACTGTGTAAAGGGGTGTGTTAGATTATCATGGTAGTGTAGCTATCATGACAGTGGGTCACACCGGAGCACCACTTCCCAACTAGATTCAGTTTTAATGCTCCAACTCGACCGTTATGCTGACAGTCATATAGCCATCAAAACTTGGTCCTTGTCAAGGTTGCTCAGATCTTTATGCTTGCCCATTTTTCCTGCTTCCAACACATCAGCTTCAAAAACTTGCTGTCTTAGTTCACTCCTTAACAGATGCCTCCGTAACAAGATAATAAATGTTATTCACTTCACATGTTATGGCTGATCGGTGTATAAATTGCAGACAGCAAATGGCAGTGCTCTGATCCAGTGGCACTGGTCACGGTCAGACTGACAGCACTCTAGCCCAGTACAATCAAATTTTCCTCTGGGGGCAAAATTTTTGCTGTGCTTCCTATAGTGCCACTTTAGGCAACTGCCTTGTTTGCCAGTGTGGACACGCTGGCCATGCTGACAGTGGTTTCCATGAAAGGCAGTAAATTAGAGATGTCCAGAAATTGTGAAATTACGATTTTCTTTCTTTCGTGTTACTACAGCTATAGCACTAGTCTGCCTCAGGATGGTTTTACCGCAAAATGATTCACCCACTTCAGCCCTGGCTTTCCAGTTCTAGCTTAGAAACTGTATTTAGGCATGTGAACTTCTGACAAGCCTTTAGAGGCTTAGAGTAGTTGTTCTGGGGTGGGTAGTATCCCAACAGTTTGGATAACAGAGTGAAAGGCAAAGTGAACTTCAGGATATATATATATTTTTTTTAAAGTAAAGTAAAGTGGCCCTTTATAGTCACGCGTGAACACACCACACCACAGCACAGTGTGAAATTCTCTCTCTCCATTTAACCCATTCACCAAGTGAAGCAGGGGGCTGCCACCAATAAGGGGCGCCTGGGGAGCAGCGTGTGGGGACGGTACCTTGCTAAAGGGTACCTCAGTGGTGTCACTAGCAGTGTTGGGATTCGAACCCATGACATTCTGATTGCAGGGGCAAAGCCCTAACCACTAGGTCACCAGCTGCCCCAATTAAACAGTGTGGCAAACTACATAACCTATTAAACCTGCCATGTGGTATGTGGCTAAGTTAGCTAAATAATTAGAATGCATGGTCTTTTTATTGTTAATACGTTAGACACTGGGAATTGATTAATCCAGAAAGTACACACAAAATCCTGGTGAACTACATAGCAACATACTAATATTTTATTATTTTACAAAATCTTTGCATTTGCCATGTAAAAAGCTCGTATTTGACACAGTGGGCTTAAAATAAATAAATGTAAAATAATAATAAATGTGTGAACTTAGCTATTTGTTTTTTTAACTCTGCGTAGTGAAGCCATTCACATGCTGTATAGAGCTGAAGTTCTGCTTAAACTGCTGAGGTTATGAAACAATGATGTTTCAAAGAAAAGACTTATTAACCATTTTGCTGGGTGTTGGGAGAGACAACACTGAACCCCAGGGACCCTCCATTCACTCCATTTGTACACCGATGTCATGTCATCAAAAACACGACAGATTTTCTGGCCATCACTTAAAGCACACTGTTAGCACTGGATCTGTATCCACTGTAATGTTCAGCATTTTTAATACGAGCGACCCTGAACGTTTCAGTGTTATAAACGCTGTGTGAAAGACTGTGGAGAAGAGGAATGCAGACTTCAGAGTTCAGCTTAAAACGCCTCCACTGAAAAATACACCCAGTGAGAGAGGATGACCTGTACACACTCCCACGTAAAACACCATCACATGCACTCTCTCCCCCACACAGACAAACGCACAACCACTTACACCACTCACTACGCATTTTGCTGTCTGCTGGGAGAAATTCAAACAAGGTTGTATGGCATAATTCTGATAATATACAGTATAAATGCCGTATAGATGTACCCATATTAACAGTTTTTATGTTAACGTCTTTGCCAGCTTTCTAAATAGAACAGTTTGGTGACAAAAAAAGTCAAATTTACCCAGCTTATTTGCTATACCACTATCTCTCTGAAAATCTCTATGAAAATTTACAACTGATAAAATCAAGCTCGCTGCAGCTACTATTTTTAGCTATGCTAACAGATGTTTGAATTTTGGAGCTGGCAGCAAATTAATTAAAATCCATTTGATTCCATTTAAAAGCATGTTTTGCAAATTAAGAACAATTCGATTTGATACACTAAACCAATGTGGGCAAACTTTTGAGAAAGTGTAATGGCTGCCACGAACTCTAGAATTTGCAAAAAGCAGTCCAAGCTGAAAAAAATCCTTCTTCATTAGTAACATCATTAGTGTGAATAGGTGTAGTTAAACTGCTGAATACATGAACATATTGTTTTTGTGACATTCCAGAAACAATGGACTGGGGAATGAATGCCATGTTTTAAAACATTTCATGCTGCACCTCTCTTTTTTACTCCAAAAAAATGAAGAAAATTTACTTTTACCACTGTAAGTTTCAATGTAAAGAGAGGATATGTTGCCCTCTATATAAAATGTATAATTACTGGGTTTTTTTATCTGTACTAATTTGTCAAATCTCAGAAAAATAGGTATTGTGATACATTTATCATGTTCTAATAAAGGCTTATGACATGTTTGCAATTCTTGTGATATATTTCAGCAATTCTTTTGATACTATATTAATTCAAGTGTAAGTGAATGATGAGCATAGTCATAGTCATAGACTATTTTTAGTTTGCATGTATTGCATGGGCTCTTACTACCTTGAAATATACATTCAAACAGCACACCCTAATTTTGTATGCCATTTTAAATCAAGTGAACTCTGAACTCTGCTAGTCTGTTCACAGTCTGTGGAATTCAAAAACCACAAACACATATTGAACAGTGAGATCCTGCTGGTATGGGTTCCCTTTCACTAACACATACAAAATCGAATTAAGTGCCAACAACTTCCCTTGTGAAGAATCTCCATTCTGCCAAACACAGCCTACTGATAGCCACCATATCATTCTAATTCTAATTACTAGGATGGAATCTGATAAAAAATAAATTAAAAAGTACATCATATTGGTTCATTTACGATCAGTGATGACTAAGCAGAGTACTGTTAACACTCTCTACTATTCACATCCACGGTTAGCTAACGAACGCCTGAGCCAGTATTCTGAGCCAGTATTCTGAGCCACTATTCTGAGCCACTATTCTGAGCCACTATTCTGAGCCACTATTCTGAGCCACTATTCTGAGCCACTATTCTGAGCCACTATTCTGAGGAAAACGACTTATCATACAGCGCCAGTAGGTCATAAGTGAAATCTTTGTTTCAGCAGGTTTGTAATGTTAACAAATCAGCACTCCTTCATTTTTTCAGCATTGAAAATAATCAACTGCGAGGGGAGAACACCAAACATGTCTTGAGTGTCTAAACTATATTCAAATGCAATGTGTACTCCGATTCAGATAAGTAAAGCTGAGCTAATTTACCTCAGAGGCTTCAAGTGTAAGTAAGAATGAGCTGTAATGATGTAACAAGCACAAATATTCTGAAACACTATGGCACCTTGATGAAGACCCTACAGTTTTCAATATTTCTGATTTAAACATTTTCTTCACAGTTTAAATCATGACTGCAGAGCTGAAGTTAAACAGGGCTCTGGGGTTTTTTTTGCTCATCTGTGAGGCTGAAGTTAGTTGTGAGTGTTATGGCTACGCCAATATTTAGTTTGTTCATCAGTATTTCAATCACTTTGTATTACTGATATCACAGAAAGCTGCAATATACTGAAGAGCTCTTTAACCAATTCGTATTTTTATCGAGTGCTGTGAGCATCTTGATCAATCACAGATTAGCTTCTGTGAGTGTTTTGATGATGAATCAACATATTCATGTAAAGACATGTGAAAACACATTCGGGGCAGCTGGTTGCCTAGTGGTTAGGGAGTTGCCCCTGCGATCAGAAAGTCATGGGTTTGAATCCCAGGATTGCTAGTGGCACCACTGAGGTACCCTTGGGCAAGGTACCGTCTCCACACACTGCTCCCCGGGCGCCGCGTTGGTGGCAGCCCACTGCTTCACTTGGTGAATGGGTTAAATGCAAAGAAAGAATTTCACACAGTTCACACTGTAAACACTGCCACGATAATGCCGTTTCAGGCTATTGAAAATCGTGAAAGAAATCTTAAGCCTTAAATTCTACTACACATACAGCATTGGTCATAATCATTTACCTAAACTGTTCTAGGGCCAGCAAAGGCATTTCTGATGTCCAGTTGTTACTTCTTTAGTGCAGAACTGCAGCTGTGAGACTACCATTGCAGACAAAAACTAGAACTCAACAGTCCAAAAACTGTTATCGGAAAAATATATGTTAACAAAGCTTGACGTTAACCGTTTCAAACAGCAACTAGTTCTTCATTATTTGTGGAATGAAATCTTCACTGCTACAGGCAGCCATTTCAGACCCATTTCATGTTACTAGTATCTGGGTTGTATCCTGATGAGATTTTAGCTACTTGTGTTTACACTTGGCACTCAAACGCATCTCCAGTCATCAAGACTGAGATCCGGTCACTATGCGGTGAGTAATATGCAAATCAGTTCTTATACAACCACCACTCGCAGGTGCTGCTCTTGATTTTTGTTATAATTCAAAAGAATACCACAATTTTGCACAGCACAGTCAATGTTTATGAGAGAAGTTAAGTGTCATCATTATCATGAACCACCTGTGTAATCAGGGTGGTTAAAAACGAGGACTCAAGATAAAGATTAACTAAACTGGCACTTTATGTCTTATCCAAAAGGGATTAAGTAGTAGTTTAAGTTTAATGCCATATCAACAACAATGGTTATGCCACAGCAAAAAAGGTACATTAAACAATATAAATTATTTGAAAGCAAGAGACTTAAATAAACAAACCCATAAATAAACAATTAACAAATAAATATACATTCTAAAAAGATTCTCTATTTGTCAATATTTGATAAAAAATTCAAAACTTTACATGGTGGTACCCTATTAAAGACATTTTCCAGACTTCTTTGGCTGTAAAATCGATGCCTTGTGTTACTCAGAGCAGAACAACAAAGTAAAATATGTTTCACTGACAAGGGCATATTACAAACCTGACATGACGGGCGTTCTTCACCTTTTAATAATAATAATAAAAATAAAAAAAAACGTGTAAGCCAAGAAAGACCAATATGGCATCTTGTATAGATTATTTCATCATGTCTAGTTTGAAAAGAAAACCATTCTTTCTTATTAGCCGCTAAGGGATTAAAAATCATATCATGTCAGGAGAACTGAAGCAGTCGCGATGCCCACATTAATTCCCACCAGTCTGAAGTACTGTCTCTTCCATAAGCAGAACACCTGGTAGGGGCACTGTCACAGTGCTGGGAGGGGTCTTGTTTGTTGAATGCGTCTTGGGTGCATTTACGCTGCTATAATGTGGCTCAAATGAGTCTCAGACCATCTCCTAAAATGGTTAGGATTTATATTTGTTTTAACGTGTCTTGGGTGCATTTAAACATGCATTTTTATGTGGCTTGGCCTTGATTCTTGAGAAACACGAAGGGACCAGCTGCGATCAGAAGGTCGTGCGTTTGAATCCCAGGACTGCTAGTGGCACCACTGAGGTACCCTTGAGCAAGGTACTGTGCCCACACACTGCTCCCTGGGCGCTGTGTTCCTGGCTGCACGCTGCTTCACTTGGTGTGTTCACGTCTGACAAATGGACACTTTACACTTTACTTTACAATATTGGTGACGGTTGACTTAGTTAGCAACATTAGCCTCGTAGCTCCAGAACAGAGCTAAGGAAGGAACATTTAGACACCAAACATTGCTTGGCTGACTGACTACAAGTGCACAATTCTTTTGAAAATATGTTATTTTATGTTAATAAGTACCCCTGATGAGAGTACAATGTTCAAATATTACTTGTTGAACTATTTGATGTCCATTCCTAGTACTAAAATATTGCTACTTTAAAGTGCGGCTCTGTGAATGCCCTCGAGTGTGCCGTTTGCTTGCATTGCTCTCTTCTGTGCGTCTGTCCTCGTGTGCTCTCTCTCATGGCCAACCGCCGGCACAGACTCAATTGTCCAAAAAAGCACTCATGGTGCCGTACCCACTGCACTAACTATGGGCGATGGTCGTTCATTGTCATGACAACTCAGGCAAGATGAATATAACCTAGGGCTATTTCTACAGTTTTATAGTAGGTAAAAGGTGCTTGAAATCCTTACTGATGTGGGAACATGCAGTCCTTGTGAGAAAAACTAGCAATAATGATCCCATCGGCCCATGTAAAACTACCCCCGTTCCAGTAGTACTTATGACAAAAAAATAAACTACAGTATTAGTAACACTCATTAAGTATCTGGATCTTACTGCTTCAAACAAACTTTCACACAACACAGAACTATAAAACACACCCATGGAGTGCAAACACACATTCAGACTTGTGCCGGATAATAACCCTGAAACATAACCACTTAGCATTTATTCATTCATTCTCTAAACAGGTAAAATGATGCAATATAGTTTTTGGCCAGTGCTGCGGTCTTCACCACCTCCCAGCCTCAGTAATAATACAATATGTTTGTGTGTTGTGTCAGAATTGACGCTAAATGTTGGTAACAATGTTGGTTAGTAAAGGCCATAAAGGGAAATCTGACTCACTGAGCAAACAGAAAACAGCAACGCCTCAACCAGTGTTTCAAACAGCTCACTCCATATACACACACAGACACACAGACACACACAGACACACACAGACACACACAGACACACACAGACACACACAGACACACACAGA
>JBBPCZ010105890.1:0-19439 GCA_037974445.1 Brycinus macrolepidotus
AACCCCATCCAACACCTTTAGGATGAACTGGAACGGAGATTATGAGCCAGGCCTTCTCGTCCAACATCAGTGCCTGACCTCAAATGCTCTACAGAATGAATGGGCACAAATTCCCACAGAAACTCCAAGAAGAGTGGAAGCTGTTATAGCTGCAAAGGGGGACCAACTCCATATTAAAGTCTATGTATTGAATGTAATGTCATTAAAGTCCCTGTTGGTGTGATGATCAGGCGACCCAATACTTTTGGGTATATATTGTATATAGTAGTAGCTGGCACGCAATCAATACAGTCACTACTTTGTGTGATCCACTCTGTACAAGAACACAATATCGGTGTCACTGGTGTGATTGGTGTGAGAATGTTTCTGCACCCACATTGCAGCAATAATTCTACAACCAAGTCATCCACTTAGTAGTAGAACATTTCTTCATCTTTGTAGTTGCACATGATGGAGGAAATGGAGGCCTCTAGGACTGAAGTGCTGTACCACTTCTGTACCACTTTTACAAAATATACCACCACCATCTGACAAGCATCTTCCGTTTCTTCTCCACAAACTCCATAATGGCCTGGTTCTCATAGTCTGTCACAGTTTCATGTCTGCATGATGTCACTGATGTTCCAGGGGCTTTTGAAGCTGCACTAGAAGCAGAAAAGCAAATCACGGGTCCACAATGGTCGGTCCGGCTCGACGGAGACGACCAACAATTGGAAGTAATTACAGCCTTGTTTGATTTACATGCTCTGTCTTGGTTTTATTGTCAGTGGGGACATATGGACGGATGGTTTTTACGTGTGCAGACATTCAAAGAGGGATGTTTTTCCTCTCTTTTCCAACTAGCACAGACAACAATAGACCAAATGTGATGCAAGGCAGAAGGGTTCGATAATGAAAAATCGTAAGCCTTGAACTTGCGGCTGGTTTTAAGAGTACGTCGAGCATGTCCAAACACAAACACCTTTGGAATCTGCTTGAAGGCATTTTTTTCTTTCCTCACCCTCGTTCTCTTCTTAAAGGAAAACTCAATCATTTTTCAACATAATCTCTGCTGCATGTGTAGCATATGATTACGGAGTATGGACAATACTTTTCCTTTACTTAGAAAAATAACAAGAAATCAATTTAGTCAAATATAGTGGTGTAATGACATTTTTCCTTTCTGAAAGGTCCTCTCTGAGGTCAAGATTCAATTAGATTTCTGCTATTTTATGTGTTAGAGAACATCTTGATTTTTGGGGGGTTTAATTATATACAAAATAAAGTGGTTTGTTAGTTTAAAATGAGTTAGCATGTCTTTTTGCAAACTTTTATATAACAGTGAAAATGAGCTATCCTAAAATAATCTTATATAAAACAATATAATAATGAAGAAGGTAGAATTCACCCAATGCTTGGTCTTAAATAGCAAATGAGAGACCCCGGGTAAAGACAGAGGTGATTGGTGATGCGGTTTTAAATTTCATTACACTGTTTTGAATTTTTTTATTTTTTTTTCAGGGCTGTTTTACACCCTTAATTAAAACTCATAATAGAAACCAATGGGAAGATGTTTCAGTACCTGCTCAGAGTCAGAATCAGAAAACTTTCTTGATCCCAGAGGAAATGACTTATGCTACGACTGCACAGACACACAGAGACACAGAGACAAGAACAATATAAAATATAATAATATAATATAAAGTATAAAATAATATAAAATAGCTCTTCAGAAATACTCAGAAAGTGCTTAGTACTAAATATATTATGCTATGTACAAAAATGCTGTGATCAGTAAGAGAGGTAAATACTATAGATAAATAAATAAAATTACTGCTGCAGTAGTTTATTAATTAACGCAAATATTGGTTTGGACTTGTTCTCTATATCGAGTCTGTTATTACATGTAATAGTGACACAAGTAGTGATATTGCACATTATAACACTATTGCATAAGAAGTGACATGAGTAGTGGCAGAAGTGATGCAAATAGTGACATAAGTAGTGATACATGATAAGACTGTTGCACACAAACTTTTAGACATTGCTAGTGACGTCCTACTTTCCTTTCCTTGGCTTCTGTTCTTTTACTAAGCACAGAGAGATGCACTGAGTTATTATCTGGACTATTCCTTGCTGAAGTGTTTGTAAGTTAGTAAGTAGAATGAGGTTATTGTCAGTGGAAAAGGGTGTGAGCTGGGTGGGTTGTCACAGATGGGAGTAGGTCTGGTGGTCCTATGGATTTGTGACGAGTGCAGGGAAATGACCATTGTTTTTGTTTGACCAATGTTTCACGCACTCCTCCTTTACCGGTACGAGTGACTCAGTGCATAAATTTAACTCCTAACAACAGCGTCATTATTTGTCATGGGCTCTTCATCACTGAACTTTCTCCTTTCCTTTCAGTGTTAAATCATTGTCCATTGTGTCTAAACACAATAGGGATCGTCAATGCTAAAATGATAGTTTGGCAAAAAATCGTTTTCCATTGGAGCCCTGAGGCTGATGTTGCTAAGATGTAATTAAAGTTTTTAACAACATGCCCACATGCCACTTGCCCCAAACCACATAGAGTTGTTAGGTTTTCTCTCATGGACTCGTGGTTTGTGACGCCGCGTGACGTACTGTTATCTAGAACTATGGACAAAAGTGCAGAAAAATGCTGCTACTTTTAGTCTTGCCTGTTTTCACCGCACTAATTACAATACTTCTTGGCTACATTAGCTTCGTAGATCCAGTGCTGAACTAAAGAAACTAACTTCTGACACCAGACCACACTTGCTAGATGAGGACAACTGTGTATGTATGATTTTTTTGCTGGAGGGAGGAACATTTTTGGTGGCTTTTACATATATTCTTTGTCTTATGAATATGTTAACACACCATGCTTACTACTGAAGGCCTTAATTTGCCACTAGCATGGCATTAAATGTCTTCTTGTATGAATCATTCTCTTAAATCAACATAACTTTTACATAAAACTTTGCACAGAACAGGTACATAAGGTCCTGCACCAAAATGAGCTCACTTTTTACCACAGCAGTAAAGGAACCTGGGTGTCAGTCCGGATTTCTTTATCCTTGCTCCAGGCCGAGGAGGGGTGGGCGCTGTGGCTTGTAGGTAAGGACGAGGGTGAAAGGAAGAAGCCACGTGCCTCCTTGGCATGTGCTCAGTGGGGTTAGAGACTGGCCATAGTTCACAATGGCCAGGCTGATATCGACAGGGCCAGCCTGCTGCCGGCAGAAGTAGTCAGTGGAAAAGAGGCCAGCTCTATTGTTTCTCATGCGGCCAGTTGTGGACCTTTTGATGAGGAAAACAAGATATTGATTGCTATCAGCGACCTTCTGCCGTTCAAGCATTCATCAGGGCAGATTGGACCATAATGTCATGTTTTAATGGTAAAATGCACAGGGCAGCTGGCCTGACTAATGCATGTAAAGCCTCCTGAGATCCCGCTCACATGTTCAGTTTGAAGAAATTAAATGTGTATTTTTCTTAGAAATTATTAGTCTTTGAATGCTCCCCATGTAGTTCAGTAATTAAAGAAAAATCAGCTTTAATATTAATGATTAATGATTTTTTTTACTAGTAGCATTTGTTTTAATCCCCTTTTAATGTTTAATGTTGTTATCTGGACCAGTGACAGCTACAAGACAACTGCAACTCTGTGTTATTCAGTCACTGAGGTGCAATGAAAGTCAATTCAGAGTGTTTTGATTAGAAATAGTTCATTGTAGAGAAGCTTACTGACTGATTTATTTACAGTGGTGGTGAATGGAACCGGGAGTTGCAATGCCTACAACAAAAATATAGTCATTATATTTACTCTAGAAAACCATAATTGAATGTACACATATCTTCTGAATTTTACGCATAGTGTTGATAATGATGCAAGAGTAGTAAATCTGGGGAAGAAGAGTTTTCTTTGGTGACTATTTTGTCTTAATGTACTATATGTATCTCTCTGCAATGAATGTATATTTAAAAGTCAGTCTCATCCCAAAACAATGTCTCAGGCAACATATTCATACTTATTAATCACCTCTCATGTAACAGCTTTCTGTGAGGGAGCTTTTGGAGGTATTTAGCTCTTCAGACGTCTGGTTCCTATCGCCACCACTGTATGACTGTATTATGACTTAAGCTTCTGTATAAACTTGACATCAGCACAGTCTGAATGGCCTTGTTTACATTTGAACCATGTACGTGTGCAGACATTTAGAAAAACTGATAGAATTCTCCTTAAACTTCAAATCTGCCCAGAGAAGTTGGTGTGTGTTCATATTCGCATTAGTCATAGTAAAATGGATCAGCAAGTGGTAATGGAGCTTTCTGTGTGCTACCATGTTCTATGAGAAATGACTGGAAAATCATGTTATTAAAGCAAAAGAGAAGATTAGAAGATTTAAAGATTTAAAGGCAGAAATAGCTGATTTTGCCTCAAAATTAAAATCTTGTTTTGGGAGTTTTGGGACTCGATCAAGGACAGCCACTTTTATATTATTACACAGGGATTAATAGCCTCTTGTCATACACAAAGGTCATACACAAATGCTTTACAGGAAGAGAATAAAAAATATTAAGCATAAAAATAGTAGGAAGCAAAAAAATAAAAGAGTTTAAAGGAATAAAAGAAATTAAAATATACATAGAAACTCAATAAAAGAAGATTAAAAGTGCAATGGAAGTGCAGATATTTAAAATGAGAGAAATGAAATATACAGTCATGCAGGCTGAGGTCTTTGGAGGTCAATACACAAAACAGATGTTCTACTCCACCACCAGGCACCTTCTCCACCGCCTGCATGCCCTCCAAAAACCCAGCGTTCAGAGCTCGTCTGACCGGCTCCCACCTGCACCATGAATCTTCTGCCCATGTCGTCTCTCACATTCGAGTCGGTCACAAAGCAAAATAACTGCCCGTGCTTTGCTCACTTTGTTGATCCCTTTCCGCAAAGCGCTCTCAGGTGAATTTCCGTCACATCTGGTGGTCTCGGGAGCGCTGAGGACAAGGGAAAAAGACCAAAGCATGCAGGCAGCAAAGCGGAGGAAGTGGGAGCTGTGTAATTCGGATATCTTCAGATTTGATCGCAATCAAGCGTCCACTGTTTTTGCAGGTGATAAAGCTTACTGCTGCTTGGGTTGGACCCTGGCTGTTTGTTCTGATATTAAACTTGGATTAAAGCCATTTGTCTAAATGGGGTTCGTACTTAAACTGAATTTTTTCCCTTTCTGTCAAATTCCATTACATCCAGATGGCCCAAACTTGGTTATTGTGTGGTTTTGTCGCCAGCAATAAATCTTTAAATCCTCAATTTTTTTAAAATCTGGATGTTCCACCAGTTCATTTGAGGGGGTAATATCATGGAAAACCTCACTTTTTTTTTAAAACATGTAGAGCTTAATGTAATATGTATACACTGTTAAAGTTTCAGAACATACTATTAGCAATCTGTATAGATCACAAATGGAAATTAAGCTGCAAAACAGCTTTGTTTTTCCTACAGAAGGATACAGTACTGTGCAACACTCTTGTGTAAACTGTTTAAAACTATTTATCTGAGCAGTGAGGGACTTTCTGACAGCAAATACACAAGTTAACATTAGAATAAATGCAAACAAACAAGAAGGCATTAAATAATAACAAGATTTGTTGTTTGTAAAAAGAACTTGAAGTGTTGTGAGCTGGTTAGAAGAACACAGGTTCGGTTCCAGATTTCACCTCCAGCCTTAGCATGAACTTGTGAAACTCCATCAGCAGCTCCCGATTTAATCTAATGAAGTATTGATTGAGCTGAACCATGTATTTGAGGTATTTGATGAAAACTACACTGTTATACTCTGCTTCCATGAGGAGGTCTGGGAATGATTAAGCAAACACATACATAAAATCACTATTTACTGTATTGATATTATGTTCAAGTTCAAGTTCCATATACACACAGTACATAGTAAAAACGAAACAACGTTCCTCCAGAACCATGGTGCAACACAAGAGCAGAACAGAACAGCACATAATATATTTGTATATATTATGATATTAGCTTTTAAAAACATATATCTAAACAGATTTTAAATATAATGTTTTCAGGTGTCCAAGACTTTTGCACAGGCCTGTAGAGTGTTTTAGGCTGGACTGCTTTTTGAATGAGGGACAATACAGAGCAGCTGATTGGAACAGAACTCATTTACATATATCCGTCTTAAAGAAGAAGTCTTTACTTTAAAGAGATTAAGAGGTTTGAAGTGGTCGTGTAAAAGTGAATTAGGACTGTTTTTGGTGCATAAACCCACACACATGGAAACGACGTATAGGAAATGGGCCCTTTAAGGCTTGTATTCATTTTATTTTGTAAATGTTGTCATATTCTATTAGAGGCAGAGGTGATTTACAAGAACTTCATCAAAATATGTCTTCGGAGATAATTGTTTCATGTTTAGTTGGTTTTTTGGCCATAAAAAATGTGACCATTGCTTGTTTTTTATGGTTTGTCACGCTCCAGCTGCTTAGCATGGCTTAAAGCATGGCTAAGTGGCAGGCAGGAAAACAGGAAGAGATCTCGCTGGCTGCTTGTGAGAAAACTACCATCTTCACTTCAGATTAGTTCTGCAGAGTTGGATTGTCGGGGGATTTGGCTTTTCTTCAGGCCCCTGCGTGATCTTACATTCTTTCAGCTCAGTTGTTGTCAAATTGAACTGTGTCCCGTTCAGTCAGATTAACGGCAGCTCCAAATGACTGTAATTGGAGGATGGGCCCTGAGGGACCGTGATTTAGCGGAAATAACGCATAAGAATGGCATTTTGTGTGTAAACTTGGAAAGCCAAGACGCCAAAATTAACCAGGTGAGACTTAAGCGCACCTAAAATAGGACTTGTTTATCCCCAGACACACATATTCAAGACTATTTATAATGTGCCGTCATATGCAAGCCACCAAAGCAGTCCTGAGAGAGGCTGTAATGAAACACTTGAGGCACTGGAGATAGAAAACAGAGGCTGGCCACAGTTTACAGGCTCTTTTGTCTCAAGCACTGCTGGAATTTGCCCTGCATTTTTAGAGGTACAGTAGGTAATAGGATCTATTTATTTATTTATGTGTTGTCTTGGAGCTTTATTTATTTGCATTGCCCCTTTATGCTGCATAGTTCTGCATATTTCTTGTTCTTTTGTTGGTCACATGACTTTATACAACATTAGAGTTGGAGGTAACAGTAATTTGGTAATTTAGTTGTTAAAAAGATGTTTCTTCTTCCACTTTTAATGTTTTTACTCAACCTTTTTACCCTCTTATTGCCAATTTCCCCTCTACTTAAGACTTCCCTACCACACAATAGCTACCAACCAAGGAGGATAATGGTACTACATGGAGGAAGTATGGATACACAATAGGGCTGCTTGATATGGACCAAATACTATACAATACTAATACAGCTTGCACTAAATTAAAAATGCATTGTTAATTTATAAAGTGACATGTTTATAGACTGGCATGCAATACTGTTTTAAATGTGCTTTTATCAGGTTATATGAATACCTCGGTAAATAAACATAAATGTGACTCACTTAACATTTACTAAAAATACACTGAATATTCTGTGCTAACAAATAAATTTACAGTATTTTCACCATTTGAGTTCCTTTAATAGCCAGAAAATGTCATTTTTTATTCATCACTGCTGATCTATAAAATGCCACCAATTATAATTATAATTATAATATAGATCACCAGACGAGTGTTAGATATTTAAGGAGCTATTTAGTGCTGAAACAGTAAATGAGTCCATTTAAAGTTAAAGGATATTCGAGAATTTGACTCTGCATCACCACACAACCAGTTAATAGGATGTCAGACATGCACTGTTACAGATTCTTTACATATTATGAAGGAAACTTGTTTTATTTGACGTATTTTCATTTATAGTTGCTCACTCAACAACTTTCTAATGTTTGACAAGAATAAAAATCTGCAGTTTGTGAAATAAATGGATAAATGGTAAAAGCCTGTAGTGTGCAAAAAACTTTTGACTGGTAGTGTAAATGCTCTGTACTGACAGGAAAGAAGCAATCCAGGTCCAAATGTGCTTTAATGGACTCCTAAACATGGTTGGCTGTGGCATCTCTGATAAAATACATCTTTTAACCAATTATACCACTCGAGAATGTAGTAATAATATTCATCTCATGACTGCACAGCACAAAGACTATCATTTACTATCATAAAAACCATATTTCTCTGAAAAAAAACCAACTTTAATGTATATTAATGCAAAGAGATTGTATAGTATTTTTGGTCATTTCTTTTGGGCCAGTCTTCAAGTAATACTCACACAATATACAAATACACAGTCCAGCTGGTGTTTTCAGACGGTGTTAGAAAACATAGTAATGAAACGTTTTTATCTGACGGTGGCAAAATGATTGAATGCGTGCAGTTGCATGTTTCATCCGCATAAATAACCTCCTCTTTAGTGGTGTAGACAGGGGCGTAATCTCCACTCGGATTGATTTCTAGCAATTCTGAACAGATCTGAGTTTGATGAACTCGCAGGCCTGCTGCTTTGTAGCCACCTTAGATCCTCCCACCATATGTGTGATTGATTAGTTGTTTGAGCAAAGAGCTCCAGCAGCGCTCATGTGTCCCAGGCTCTCTGTAATTTTCCACTCCTTGATTGAAGTGGTACTGACACATGGTCTGCCCATTCATTCTCCATCATAGATGTTCTACATGTCTGGCTTGTAGCAAGTTCATTTTGTTTGTGAAGTCATCATTTTTCCCTCATTTGAAGTTGCAGCAATGAGTAACAATTCCAGCAATAGCAAATTCTCTTCAGTTGTACATCAGTAACTCTTATTTCCATGGTTTAAAACTTTTTCTCAGGTTATTTTGTGACTTTTCTTATTATAACACTTGTACTCTGGCTATTTTTTGACATTTTGACACATTATAAAACCTTTTGTCTTGCTGTTTTTTTAAATCTCATGTTATAAAAGCTTTCCTCAGGAGGTTTTGTGGGGAAAACAGTCACATATTCGATCTATTCTTAATTGTACGGAGATGATATCCTGTATTACAGAAAACCATCTGGAACAAACACCTAGCATTGTTACGAGCAGCACCTTGTATTGTTGAAAAATAACCCGAATCGACCCGTGGAACAACAGAGGCTTCCGTTCTTTGCTTGATTTACTGCCAGACAGACGAGTGAAGTGTGAGAGGCTGAACTCTTTTTAGTAGCTGTCGCTCTATTTTGGGACAGGTGGGTCAGAAGTTTTTGTCTCTTTTTCTTTTTCTTCTTTTTTTTTTTGTAAATGAGGCAACACAGCGCTGTGCTGTCCTGCCTTGAAGGAAGCCTGGAATTAGCTGGCACGGTATAAATATCCATGGAATAGGCCTCCCATTCAAAGCCAATAACTCTCAGAGACATACTAGGAAACACTCTGCCTAAAGCAAGAGCAGATGGTCAGTGTTTCATGGAAGGGTTAGTGGATATTGCTTCTTAAATGCTATCAGATTGGTGGCTGGGGCCGTAAGACGTCCAGTAGTGTTACTAAAGGAGAAAGACCTCCGTACACTGGGCCCCTATTTCCTGTTTACATGCTAAATGGGGGGTCCACATTTCAAAAACACTCTATATGCCTGTGTTTCCCAACTCTATGCATGGAGGCCCACCTGCTCTCCATAGTTTTGTTTTCTCTGCTCTGGGGCAGTGTTTGGATCCAGACTGGTCCACAGGGACCCCCAAACAGACAGACAGTTTTGCTTTCTGTCTCACAACACACCTGAACCAAGCCATTCAAGAAATACCCCAGTGTTTCTCAACCAAATCTCTTTTAGGTGCAGCTGCATCATGCAGTTGAGTACTACAGATGATCATTTTGATATGTCTCTGCCTTCTGCAACTGAAGTCAATTCACACTGACATTCTTTTCACACATTTCCATCTATTATAAGTGTGTTTTGATTCATTTTCTTCTCGAAGTACAAAAAACCCCCATCAAAATCCTCATCTGTAGTACTTAACCACACAATGCAGGTGCACCAAAAGGAGTTTACAGGTGAGCTGTGACAGTGTGGGGGTCCCTGAGTTCAGAGTTTAAGGACCACTTATCAAGCACACCTCATTCAGCTCAAGAAAGAATTGATAAGAGTAAAGACATTTATGATGTTACAGTTGTAATAATATATATGTTATGTGGTATTTTATATCATGCTAATATTTTGAAAATATAATTGCTATAATTTGAACATATAATTTGTTATAATTTGAACATATAATATGTTATAATTATAATAATATAAATATTAATATTATAATATGTGGTATTTTACGTTATATCTTACCTCTGAAACACTCTGACTATGAAAAAGCAAATCAAATTTGGACTCATTTGAAAAAAATCATAAGAATGATTTGTTCATTAGACTTAAGCAGACAAAACAAAAACCAGTTCAGGACTGGAGACACGTTACTATAGCCGATGCTGAAGAAAGCTGCATGTTCTGACTGGCCTGTAGCTGCATGTTGGCACACAGCCTGCTCCACATATAATGGAGGGTTTGGGTCTAAGGTTGGATTAACTGTGTTCAGGTGCGTCCCTCCTTCTTGTTTGGGTCAGGTGGAGTAAGCTGTAGAAGGATGTGTGCTTATAGAAAAAAAAAACATTGGAAAAAAGCTTGTTGTCTCTCCTTCTCTCATCAGAATCAGAAATCTTTACTGATCCCTGGGGGAAATGTTTATGCTACGACTGCACAGACATACACAGACACAGAGACAATATAAAACATGATATATAATAAGTAAAAAAAAAGCAGTAATACAACCAATAATGCGGTGGTCAGTAAGAGACGTGGATATAAATTCTATAGATAGATAAAGAAAAGTTTTTTACCACTTATCCATTTATTTTACAAACGGCAGATTTGTATTCTTGTTTAACACTGGAAATTTATTGAGTGAACAACAATAAATGAAAATATGTCAAATAAAACAAGTTTCCTTTTTAATATATAAAGAATCTGTAACAACGCATGTCTGACATCCTATTAACTGGCTGTGTGGTGATGCAGAGTCAAATTCTAGACTGTCCTTTAACTTTAAATGCACTCGTTCATTGTTTTTATCACTTAATAGCTCCTTAAATATCTAACACTTGTCTGGTGATCCACATTATAATTAGAATTATAATGATATTAGGTGGCTTTTTCTGGTTAATAAAGGCAATCAAATGGTCAACATACTGTAAAAGTATTTGTTAGTAAAGTCAGTAAATATTAAGTGAGTAACATGCAAATGTAGAAAATCTCAATGTGTGCAAAAACTTTCAACTGGTAGTGTGTAATAGTGTAGAGGATTTGTACTTATTTTCACATGGAAAAGCAAAAAAAAAACAAACAAACATTTGGCCAGGGGTGCCACAACTTTCAGCCTATTCTGGCATGGCTGTGGGGTTTGTTATTGTTCAGTTAAGTCCACTTTTATTGTTTGGTCTTTTTTATTTAACAAACCCTGATTACTTAACCACCAGAATAAGCAATTTAATAGACTACTCAGTTACTAACATAATCGATAGTGACAGTTACGCATGTGTTGTGAATAAATGAACTGATTTGTAAATAAATAGTGTTTGGTGTGTGTGTGTGTGTGTGTGTGTATCGGCATTAAGTCTGGACGAGCAGAGCTGTGTTGGAAACGGCAGGTTATTAGAGTGTCAGTCCACAGCATGTCTGTCAGGAGTTAGCGTGCGAGAGTGCTAGGGATTCACCACATTACTCATCACTCACCCCGGGGGGAGCAGACGGCAGTGTAAACACCCAGAGCCCGTCAGAGTGTGTGTGTGTGTGTGTGTGTGTGTGAGTGAGTGAGTGTGTGCGCATGTGTCTCATGGGGAGCTTTCTCCCTTTCTCCAGCCAGACCTGACTAACAGATGTGATGCTCATTGACATCACCGCAGTAAAGCTTATCAGACTGTAAGCTGCTTCTTCTAAATGAAGCGTTGCACACACTCCTTTTCAGCATCAGCCAGGAATCTACAGACACTTCAATCACACTATATGCAGCAGTCTGGTGAACCGTGCTGAACCATTAACCCCCCTTATCAGTACCGCACTTCTGAGCCGTTGATGCAGTCTTTCCGCATGACTATGGCTGTGATGCACTGGGGTAGTCTTGGGTCGGCTGCTGATGGCCTAGTGGTTAGGGCGTTGGCCCTATGATCAGAAGGTCATGGGTTTGAATCCCAGGACTGCTAGTGGCACCACTGAGGTACCCTTGAGAAAGGTGCCCCTACACACTGCTCCCCGGGCGCTGTGTTCCTGGCCGTCCGCTGCTTCACTTGGTAAATGGGTTAAATACAGAGAAAGAATTTCACACTCTTCACACTGTGTGCTGTGGTGTGTTCACGTATGACAAATGGTCACATTACTTCATTGATGTGTCACCAACAGTAGTGACAGCGCGGATGTGGTATTTGGGTTTTCATTGGAAAAGTACATATTGGTAAGGTTGCACAAAAAAATTGTGTTAAAATCAGGACGTGGTTCTGCAGACTGTAAACTTAGGAGCATTAGAATCTATTAAAAGGAACAAAATTCAGGACTAATGTCTACAATTTGTTATTTTAATGTTGTACAAGTTTGTCATTCCGCATAGCAGAATATAGTGTTATAGTCAAACAGTCATTTAGTCATTTAGTGTTGGTTTTCCCAGCCAGGTTTAATCCTAGTCCTGAACCACATTTTCTTTTCAATGGAGAACCCCCATTCAGAATGATGTGTAGTCCAGGACTAGGCTTCTTCCTTATCCAAGAAACTGACCCTTGGTGTTTTATATAGGGCTAATTTAAAGGCTTCCTAGTTTTTCTCTTTCCATAAAGCACAGTTGTATGCAGAAGTTTTGATGTCCCTGGTCAAACCACATTTTGTTGATTTTCTACATTAAGTCAAATAAGTACATCCTCTGAAATCTGAAATTAACCTACTGGGAAAGAAATCAAATGTGGCCTATGCGAAAGCTGATGAAGTGATAGTTCACTTTTAATTCAATTCAATTGTATTTACATAATGTCACAAAGCAGCTTTACAGAATCCAAGCAAGCCAGAGGTGATAGAGGCAAGAAAAACTCCATAAAAGCTGGAGGAAGAAACCTGAGAAGGAACCAAGACTCAAAAGGAGATCCCATCCTCCTCTGGTTAACACTGGATAGTGATGGTGAATAAAAGAATATCACTACGGAGAAGACAAACAATATAAGAAGCAGAAGTTGACAGACTGAACCACCAATAAGCAGTAGAGTCTATTGTTAGCCATGTATAATTCGTGTCTGTAGAGTGGTAGGTTTGGATGGGCAGCACCTGTAGGTGATCCATAGTGGTCAAACTTATCTGGTGGTCTGGAGTCTCTCGGACTGAAAGCACTGCAATGGCAGTATGGACTGCAGCAGCCGCATCACTTCCATACATGGGCATTTTAGACCAGAAGAGGTAACCACAGTGCTTTCTGTACCCACACAGGCCACAAGCAGCAAGATTTACATATTTATGAGTGTCGCATGAATGATTCTGGAAGGGAAGCATGGTTATCACACCCAGTATTTCATGTTTAGCGCTAGTGGTGTGTCACTGCTTCTGCTTTGTTGGTGTTAGTCTGTGGTTTCAATAAATCATGTTCAATAATTCACAGCGTGCAGTATACCAACTAAAGTTAAACTAAGTTCGCATTACTCATTTTAAAAAGTAGTCTCTAGTAATCTAATTGAATACTATAGAAAGCAATCTCTTTATAATAAAATTAGTAAATGTACATATCGGTCTTTACAAAACTGATATGTTGAAGAATCGTGATCTTAATTCTAAGCAAAAAAGTTTGCATGATTTCCATCTTATTCAGAATTAAATAGCCCTACATTTCTGTCATGGAGAATATTTGACATTTGAATAGTGGACTCACTGTTCACTTTATTAGAAACACCTACCTTGTACTCCCTACCTTGTATCTACCACCTGAAAATCTGTTGCTTCTCAGTGTGTCGGTACTCCCCCTCCCTACCCCACTGATTATTTCTGGACTAGATATTATTTGGTTTAGGGACTGTTCTCAGCACAGCAGTGACACTAGAGGCATGGTAGTGTCTCATGCTGCTATGAGAGAATAAGGCACAGCGGTGCTGCACAATCCAGAATTATTCAGCCAAGAGAAGCTCTGTGGCCAGAAACTGACCACTGATGAAGGTCATGGACGACAGTTGGAGACTGTGGATGCTACAGTCTCCAACTTTCTAACTGTACGCCAGCAAGGGGGAGCTACAAGGTAGAGGTCTGTAATTAAGTGTCCAGCGTGTGCGTGAAGCTAAACAGTAATAAATTACACGCACTAACTATATGCTTTCAGCCTTCATTTTTTCTTTATCTTTTAAGCCTGAGCCTCACTGAAATAATAAGGCTGTATCTGCTCAATCTCGAATTCCAGTGAGAGACTTTTATTACCTCCCTTCCCCAAGCTGTCCGAACGTCATACTATTCCAAGTGCAGCTAATGTAGCTAGCTCATTTATAACTAGCTCATTTATAACTGTTGTTTTGATTTATAGAATCTCTGCTTTTACAGAGTCGTGACAGGAAAACCTCATTAATTCTGGAGTGTGATCTAAAGCGAACCTCCTCTTTTCAAAAGATTGGCCTCTGTGGTTGATGTATATGTCCCGGCTTTGTGGTGCCAAACTCTATGCTGCTAAGTGGACAGAGCCCAGATCCTCCGTGCTGACTCAAACCCTGAAATGGTGTTTCATTAACCAGTGACCTGTGATCTCAATCCCCCTGCTTCATTTGTTTTCAGTTAAGGGACAAACTCAAAATATAACAAAATATACAATTATTCCTTAAAAAATCCCTTATAGCTCCACCATGCTGGCGTACAGTTATGGTATTTTTCCGCTGGCACAGGGAACCATGCCGTACCCCAAACAAATGTTTTTTTCATTACAAATAAAGCGACCCGTACCTGAGCTGCTCGACGGCAGGACCAAAAGCGGGCCGCTGCTTTCTGATTGGTCAAAATGTTGTCATGACAACAGACGGACTTGGAAAGAGGCCACTGTTTTTCAACGTCTGTGCAAAAAAACCCAAAAAAACAATGAAGATACAAACTAACAACTAGGACATCGACAAAGTAAAGGGACCATTATGTTAAATATCAGTGGGCGTTTTTTAATGCCGTGAGAGATGCAAAGGTGAACCAGAACATCACAAACAAGTTAGCTGGGTTAGGTTTTCATCGCACGGCTAAACAATACCGAGAAGAAATTCCAAATCAGAATCACAATGAGAATCGCGTTCACTGGCCAAGTATGTGAGCAAACACATACAAGGAACTTGATTCCGGTCGATAGTGTCTCTCAAGCACAACAGTATGAAACAAGAACAATATGTAACAATATGTAACAATATGTACAATCTACAATATAAATTAAACAACTCAAACAAGACTATAAATAATACAAGACCTCAATAACAAAAGCAGCTCTGACACAAAAACTGGTACGACTTCATGGACGTGGTTTTGGGACGACGACCGGCCATAAACTGTGGGGAGAGAATGACACATCAGAAACACCGTTACTGAGATACACTGGAAAATAAAACTTCTGTGCCGTTGTAGCATGGGCACCGGAACAATTCTAGCACTTTTAAAAATCATTTGTTTTGTTTCGATGTATTTGAATGCAATTTCATTAAAGTTCCTGTTGGTGTAATGGTCAGATGTCCCAATACGTTTGTCCATATAATGTATATAGTGTACCTATATGTGAACCTATAATGGACCATATGAAATGAACAGGTATTCCTAATAAAGTGGAGGCATGAAGAGTTAGAGAAACACCCATTCAGGTAATAGTTGAAGCAAATAACATTGATTCTGGTAGGACTGGAGAGGAGATTAAAGTGTCAGTTTTGCTGACCTAGATTGAGAGCGACTGATGTTCGGTTGTAGACCACAGCAAAGGCAGCAGTGCCATTTCACACTGCCCTTTGAAGGGAGCTGTACAAAGCCGAACTCTGTCAGTAGACATCAATCTTAACCTCTACATGGCCCACATTACTGAGCTTTTTTTTTTGCCTACCAGTCTTTCTGTCTGATCCTTTCGTTCTACTCTTATCTCTGCCTCTGCCCTGCCCTTGTCCTTGCACTTGCCTTAGTCCTTCAAGGTCACGATTTTATCATCATGAGTAATAAATAAATGTTTAAGATTTCAAATCCAGTGTTTAGCACCGACGTATCTCTATTTGTAGTCAGTTGTTGCTCTGAGACATTTTTGGTGGGATCTCAGGCGACTCCTGACCAAGGCCATGTTCATTGTCAGTATAGGCCTATTTTCAGATTTGAGGAGTCATGTGATGCCCAAGTCAAAGAAACTGACTCCTGCATTTTACATTTTTAATGTGACTGCTCATTATACTATTCCCTGTCACATTTCCTCCATATGTTAGTGTCTTCCTTACGGTCCATTTGTAGAATGCCACAGGAAACCTTAATGGCTTCTCAAACCATCACAGGCCCTGTTCATATTAATTCGCACCCAATCAATTGCGCATCTCTTTTCCTCTTTTTCCCTTTGGAGGTTCGATGCACCAGATGTTCACTGGCGTTTTTCGTCTCCAGCAGTGTCTTTGCAATTTCCACGCAGGAGATTGAGACTTACGTAATGTGCTCATAGATTTCCAATCACGGGGGGGAGAAGAAAACAGGAGGCCGATGCAGATTCAGGGCCCTGAGGAACAGAAGAGCATCAAGGAGGTTTTCTTCCACGACATGAAAGGCCTGCTTTGCTCTCTTTCGGCCTTTTAGAGGAACAAAACGTCAGCGTCACCTGGTCGGCCTGGTTCTCTGGCAGGCTTAAGCAGTTCAGGGCTTCTTTCAAGTTCCAACAAAGCTTAAGGTAAAGCGAGACAGCTTCGAACGCTCCCGCTGATTAGTCGATCAGCAAGTGGTGCAGCTAATGACGTCAGTCTTCTTTTAGCAGCCCTTTTGAACCTGAATAATGTAATTTCATCATATCTCTCGCTGACCTGATAGTCAACTGACCTACTTTTTCCTACCTTTTCTCCCTTCTGTTTTGCTTCGACTGGTTTTAAAAGCATGGATAGCCTTTTTAATACACTTAGCGGCGGCACATGAAATGGACAACATACTGGTATGCAATTATTTTTCTATATATTATGACTGAGAAGTGCCTTGCAGCATATTCAAAATACATTTAATGCATTGATTTAATCAATGAATCAAGGAAATCAATGCATTTAGTGTAAATTTACTTGATGAATGAAGCAAATCAATGCACTTAACGTAAATTTACTTGATGAATCACGTAAATCAACGCCTTAAATGTAGTGATTTACTTGATGAATGAAGTAAATCAATGCATTTAATGTAAATTTATTTGATGAATCAAGTAAACCGATGTATTAAATGCAGTGAATCAAGTATTAATACATAAATCAATGCATTCAATACACTGATTTACCTGAATTATCAATAAAACCCACAGAAACACTCTCCTGGAGATGTCAGGGATGCTCACAGGTCAAAGTAGAAAAACACAATGGCGCCTTTTGCATATCTCAGCCTTCTGCAATATCAGTATTGCCATGGATATAAAGCGCAGCCCTTGTTTGTATCTGTCTCAGTACTTGCGTGTCAGTTATAAGGCAGATTGCGATAGTATTATGAACTGTATTTTGCTCTTTGGAAGATCAGATTTATGATGTTATTTAGGCCAGCGTTCTCTAGGCTTTGTCCTGGAGTACACTACAGTGTTTTCCCTGCTGTGGCACACCTGATTTAATTTAAGCTGGTTATCAGGACACTTGGGAGCCAAGCAGAGTGTGTTTAGGTCTGGGAAACAAGACAATAGTTATTGTGATGAATCAGATCACAGTAAGTTACAGTATGCTTTTCTCAGCATGTAGAGAAGATGATCAGGGCTTAAAGAACATGTTTTATTAAAACTGTAAGACTGGAGATTGTTAGTGTTACTATTAAAAACTTTGTATTGGATTTATTTATTTTTTAACAGCTGCAGATCAGCATTTAATGGGGAATGGACCAATAGAAATGGTCATTTGGAGAAAATTATAAGTAATAATAAATGTTGCAGTAACATAAATGAAAGTTAAGACTATTTTTTTTCTTTCACTTGTAAAGTCACCATATCAGAGATTTGGTGTCTCATGCAAACGTTTCAGTCAAATTACATGAGGTGTTTCTTTTCTCAGTGAAAATAAGTGCACATTCTCTACAGAGAAATTAAAAAATGCATGTTTTGCACATTTTTGGGCACAAATTCTAACTTAAAATAAAAAAAAAAAACTTAAAAAGAAAAAAAATAAAATATCAAATGTGCTGTGACATTTGCACAGACCAGATTTATGTTCTTTTCCGTTTATTAAATTCACCCAGTAAATGGTAAAGTGTGTTTTCTGTAGAGGATGTGGACTTAACACTACAAAATCAACACAACATGTCATTTGACCAGGGGTACCCAAACTTTTGCATCGGACTGCATTGTTAGAACAGTAATGACTCATCTTTATAATTCACTAACTTACCTTTTGCACCATGTGCCAAAGGTTTTAGATAACACAGCAATATGTAACCCACATTGTTATACATAATGACTATGGAGTGCCTGGGTGACCTGTGGTCCTCAAACATCTGACCACAATCGCTCTTCTTTGATTATTTCCTTTTATTCTTGCAATGATAGATAGTCATGAACATTAAAAAAGAACAAATTTCAGGGCAAATGTAATGACAGACAATGAACTCCTTATCTGAAGGCTCCATAAATCAAAAGGTGTGCGTCAGTAACCAGCTTATGCTACAGACAGTGCCAAAAGGCGCCAAAAAGGGTTTGTTTGGAGCAATGCCATTGAAGAGCCACTTCAGGTTTGCTGAAGAACCTGATACTAAATTGAATCCAGTTGAAATGTTTATGGAAACAACAGACCGTTGGGATTGGTGTCCAGAATAGTTTGATTTCTTGACTCAAACCCACTAAACCTGGCATTCAACAGATGAGTTGAAGCAGGTATGAGCAGGGAAATCAACAAATTGGGCTCAACACCAGCCCGTCATTTGAACACCCCTGTTCTATAGAGGTTCTATACATCGTCTCAGAGAACCTTCAAGAGTGTAGGTTCCAATTAGGGTTGGGTATCGTTTGAATTTTATCGATTATGGTTCTGGTTCCGCTTATCAGTTCTCCATTTTGATTCCATAAAGGTAAAAAAAAAAGGAAGACAAATGTTTAGAAAACCAAAAATACCAGAACATCCCAGCAGCAATGGGAGTAAAATGCTAACTAAAACATAAAAAAATATATGAATACGTTGATGCATGACGTATTCACCTAAATCAGGTCCTGGCAGATAAGCCATGCATGTCCTTGCAGATATGTAGTGTTTAG
>JBBPCZ010105891.1:0-10822 GCA_037974445.1 Brycinus macrolepidotus
AAAGAAGCAGTGGTTGCTGAACTGAATGCTTACATTTACATGCCATCTGTAGACCATGAAGAAGATCCATTGAAATGGTGGAAGGTCCACAAAATAAACTTCCCAAGGCTGTGCAAACTAGCACAAAAATATCTGTGCATACAAGCAACCAGCTCTGCGTCAGAAAGAGCTTTTAGCACTGGTGGTAATGTAGTGTCAGCTCATCGCTCCTGTCTGAAACCAGATAAGGTGGACATGCTTGTTTTTTGGCAAAGAATCTGTGAATAGATACATGGAACATTTCTGAGAGATTTCTAAGCAAAAGTTGGTCATTTCCAATAAGCTTGAGATGTGAAAAAACTAAAATATTCCATTTATATCCACCAGTTGCTTTTTCAAGTTACTATAGCAAGTATGTTGTATGTCTTTCTTAAAATGTACCTTTTATTTTTGACAAAAATGTTAATATTTTCTTTAAAAGAAAATGTAAGTTCTTATTTATTTTTTTTATTTATTATTATTTATTTATTTATAAGTTATTTTTTTTATTATTTATTTCCATTAAACCGCAGTATTAGGAAAATGACATTTGCAGTAATGTAAAGAGTTTTTTGTGATTATTTAATTTTGTAGAATATTGTATTTTGAAAGCATTGGGCATTTCAAGTTGTTATAAGTAGTTTGTATGTTTCACTTTGAAATTAAACATTTCACTATTAGTAATTTGTATGCGACTTTTCATTGCTATACAAGCAAGTGCCCTTTATCATATCGCAATCGCATATCACAATATTGATCTCAATAATTGCAACATGTCTTTTTTTTCCCCAAATCGTGCAGCCCTACATACAGTATACAGAAATATCTATTAATTAGCGGTGTAACAATACAGTCAACTCACAATTCAGTTGGTAGACAATTCAGGGCTCATGGTTTGATACACTTACAATATATTCAACAAAAATATTCTCAATGTTTCAAATGAAATCTGATTAAAAAAAAAAAAAAATGAATGTGTTCAGTTGTGCCATAATTTACTAAGGACACTAGAGCTGGAAGGCGGGAGAGGATGATGAAATGAATGTGTTGGACTGGGCTGCGGATTTAACACTATAAAAAATGCAGTTACATTTATATCATAATTAATAGAATGCTTGTTCTCCACCACACTGCATACTGTCTGTGCATTGCAATTTCACAATATTTCGATGCATTGTTACATCCCTACATTTAATATAATTGCAAATATATTTCTAAATGTATATTTATTTCTAAAAACATGCTATCATAAATGCAGGGTAAAGGTAAGACTAATGCTAATGTGGGCATTTAATACTGCAAACTAACATATATAGGAAAATTCTGGTTAAACTCCATACCAATAAAGTGTCTTACTGTGGATAAGGAACACAGAAAAATTTAACTTAGAACCATTCTCCAAGACAGGTATGAAAAACACCCACTGAATAAGCAGTTTTCCATCTGCTATTCTGGGGGAAACACATTGTGAATGTCTACATTTGTTTAATCCAACCTACTCAAACAAATGGCATGCACTCCTGAAGCCTTTTCTTTAGATAAACACTCATGAATAATTAAAGGTACCGAGACGTTAAATAAAGCGGGACTTTGAGTAAATAACCGAGCATTCTTCTCATTCTATTACAGAACAACAGCTATAAATCCAACCTGGCAAACACATTATTCAACACATGATAGGCCTTTTGATCAAAGCACAACCATGGGAATTTACATCCACACACACACACACGCCTTCACACACTCAACTGAAATCATAACCAGCATCAAACAAAATGTCTTACATTCTCAGTTTATGACCCCAAAAAGAAGATCCAGGAGAATCATACATGACACGACTGATCATGAGCAAGATATACAGCTATTCAGGTTTGAAATAGAACAGCCTACTTCCGCTTGAGCATTTTGTTCATTTAAAATTGAACTGAATCATGTGCCTGACTGCGCATTAAATTATTTCCGCTTTATCAGGTTTATAACGTATTGGGCTGCTTTTAAAGGGTCCATATCATATTAAACATATCTTTTTGCAAATTTCCCACTTGTGGGACTAATAAAGGTTTATATTATCTCATCTTATCTTTTTTTAAAATAGTAGTATGTAGTATGTGCGCACTGTGCAGATTTCATGCCATTCTGGAATGCAAAAACAGTCCATTTTGAATTTGTCATATTTATGATACCATTTTTGTGATATTAACATGTATCCATCTATTCAATTTAAAAGAGTTTAGTTTTGTCATTTATTTCATGAGGACTGTTTTAGACTGGACAGCCCTATACATGAGAGCCAATCAGATCACTACACAAGACAGTCAATCAGATTATGTACAACATTCACATAAGTTAATGATAGGAATACATTTAATCACTGAAATAATCTGCATTCAATTTAACATTGAAAATTAATCATTGAGTGCATGAGTGAATGACAAACCAAGGGTACAGTGAGAGAGGTGTCTGTGGGACCATCTCTTTGCCATGGCCCTTGGTGATCGAGTGTGTGTGCATACACGAGAGAGAGAGAGAGAGAGAGAGAGAGAGAAGGTGTGGGAGACAATTTTATCAAGTGTTTTTGGGTTTTATTGTGTAAGTTTCTGTTTGCTTTCACATCTGCTGCACTTGACATTGTGTGTGTGTGTGTGTGTGTGTGTGTGTGTGTGTGTGTGTGCGTGCGAGTTAATGTGCATGTGAATGTGAATTTGTCAGAAACATTCTCTTTCTACTAAGACATACATTCAGGCTCTGGGCCCAGTGTTCATCAGTGCTGGGGGATACACTGTCTATATTAGTACAAAGGTACTGCCACACAGTCTGAATCCGACCTGTACCTGTAGCTTCAACACCTGACCTGACACGGCCTGACTGGTGCTGTTAAAACTTGAACCTTGAACCCACCCAAACCCTGACAGATGCAGTCCTAGAGAAAATGTCCTGTTGGGATAAACTGGTATTTTACACATCTGTAACACACTAATAAAATTCATTATCAGTGTATTTTTTGTGAAATTGCTGATTGTATCTGGCAGACAACAGAACCCACTGTTAGCCTACCCATGCTAACTCACTACTCACCGCTGCTGCATGTTTAACATACTTAACAAGCGAAAGTAAAGATTGACTGACCTTTCCTCCAACCCAACACACCCTTCTCATCATCCATGGGATTTACTAAAGGGTATTTACAGAGACCAGGTTTACAGAGACCAATCGAAAATGCCTTAAAACTAAATAAATATTAAGTTTTCTTTCTGCAGTGCGAGATGGTCATAATATTGGTTGGGAAGTCTAAGCTGTCAATAACTAATCAATAGTTCAAGCACTGCAGCATCATGTTTGAGAGCAATGCAGCAATGAAATGATATAATGAGCAATTCTGCTCACACTTAAATGATGGTATACCAGCACCCAATCACAGTATATTTTGGAACAGACCGGCATTTTTCAAACTACAACATGAATAGATTTACTTACTTATGTAAAGAGAAGTATTTACTGAAGGACTGTGTAAAAACAGCAAGATACAATATCTACCTACCTAATGGTCTGTTACAAGTAGTTATAAGCTCCAAGTGTCTGTGTATAGTGCATGTCTCTGCCATCAGCTTAGCTTTAACATAAAACAGAAAAGGTGCTAACAGAATACAATTACTGAAGTTGTGAAAACGGAATAAAAACAAGCTTGTTATGAAACAAACATTAAAACGTTCTTGCATGAAACACTGTCAACACTCACAACTGGACTGTATCCGACACTCAGTTTATGCAAAATAATAAAAAAATCATTATAATGTGAATCTACATTGTTTTACAATGGTTTTGAGCTTATCAGTCAATCAGATCTCCACCCCTACTAGTACTAACTGCAGGGTGCTGGGAGGAAGAGCCTAGGGATGTTTCACTACAATATTACATTTACACATAGGCGGATCTACCGGGGTGGCAAAAGAAAGCCTTGCCACCCCTGCTGCCACCCCAGTTGGCAGCAACGAATTAAAAGAAAAATTACGGCCAATGTGACATTTACGAGCGCGAATCTCCAATGTCCGACTGCGCTGAATGCAGCACGCCAGAGAGTGGCTGGTTTGGAAAACTTCGAAAAATTAAGCATGGCATTTCTGTACGGTCGGAACCCAAGCCCCGCCCCCCGCTCCACGTTGCCACCCCTCAAAAATTCCTGCCCTCCTCTTGCCACCACAAATATTTTTCTAGATCCCCCCTTGCATTTACAACAGCAAATACAACATATTTTTGAATTTTTCATAGAGCAACGACCACTCAGCAATTTATTGATAGTTATTTGATAATAATCTATAATATCAATAAGGAGAATTAATCCTTTTTCCCTTTCAAATTTATAAGCCTGACCATGACATTCTCATGTATAGTTTTACAGTTGTTTTTTGAGTACATGTCCGCAATACCCTTTTTTTCAAACACTAGGCTGAAGAAAAGAAGAAAAAATAGATTCAGTGACAGCAAAGTCGGGGTGACTCTAAGATGTAAATGCTGGGTAACAGCCCATTCTTTTAAAAAAAAGCAGATTCACAGCTAAAACCTCACAAAGCAGACAATGTGTATGTGATGGAAAGGCTGTGCTTCAGAACACAGCTCTGAGCACCAAAAAAAGCAAATGATGTGAATGACGGCATTGATGGGCATGTGTATATTTTCAAAATTTGTCATTTGTTTTGCCTATAAAACTCAGAATCTTGGGCATGGTCGCCCCCTCTGGCTGCAATAAGCTCCAACTGTTCTAGATATACTGAATATGCTCATGTAAAATACAAATGGTATTTAAATAATTTTTGACATTTAAAAGATTATCTTATCAGTTTTTCAAAATTGCTTATTGTCCCACTAGGTTTTTGAGGCTATATGTGATATGTCTTGATTGTGCAGAGCTCTAATAAAACCCAAATATCACAACTCATTAGAATATGGTTGCACAGGCCCCATTCCCTTCTGCCAAACACTTTACACTGATTCAGATGCAGAATTTTTATCACTGACAATGGTTTCCATGAAAGACAGAAAATGAGAGACTCTCTGAAGAAACAAAACGCGTACCCCTTTACGTGTCATTCACTGTTTTTGCATTCATTTTTCCTTTGATACTGCACTGAAATCAGTATTTACTGGAACTTTTAAGACAAGTGGAACACACCAAAACAAGCAAAGAATGTCAGTTTTATAAGACAGTTTTATAGTTAACACAGAGTATAAGCACTGAGGAAGCATGAGATAATTAATTTGCCAATGCTAACAACATCAAATATCATAATACATATGGAGGACTGAATTTTTAGCAGTACCACCCAGCACCAGCACTACTTTTAGCTTTTCGCTGTTCTCTCGCACAGCAAGACATGACTGTCTCGAATCCCTTCGTCTTCTCTCCTCCTCTTTTCCTTCCTCTCGTCTCTCCTTCCGCCATCAATTTCACATGAGACTCAAAAATCCCGCTCTGATTCCCTGTCCTTGCTTCACACACGGTCCAGCATGAATTATTCAGCATTTTCCACGCTAAAAAACGGACGATGGTGAAAGCCATTCATGCTATTTTAAAACTCGAGCTGTCACGTCTCACTCAGCCGCTCTCTCTCTTTCTTCCTGTCTCTTTTCATCCCCCCATTTCTCTCTGCCTCTCTCCTCCCTCTCTCTTTTCTCTCATATGAAGGCTCAGACAGAGGTTAACAGAGGAAAGAGCATGCAATCTCAAAGCTGTGTTACAGAATGGCCATGGGTTCAAGGCTCTGCCAAGGACTTTATTGCCAAACGCTCAAGGCACCATACAGGCAGCATATTTTTTTATTCATTAGCATATTCATTTAATATTTCTCACCATTTAGCCATAGCTAATCCCCAATGTCTCTCCTCTGTCATCTATCACAAGATGCTATTGTTGGTCTAAGATGGTGAAAGAGTTCAAAACACTATTGAGTGTGACCGTGTGCATGTGTCAGACTGGTTGTTAAGATATGTGTAAGGCTGCTGGCTCCGTCATGTGAGATTTGGCCGTTCTGGAGCTAATGCCTCTGCTGCTGAAGGATGGGTTGAGCTGTAAGTATAGGCACCTGAATACTGGGGCAAATAGAGCTTCACCAAAACAGACAAAAATAGGTGGATATTCTTTATCCTGACAGCTAATAGCAACACCAACTATTTTAGCCTCAAGCAACCTGAATAAAGTGTAGTCAGCAGCAAAGAGCATATGGCTAACCATTATCAGTGTGTGTGCGTGTGTGTGTGTGTGTGTGTGTAAATCACCTACTGGAAGTGACAGAATTGGCAGTTAGTGTTCTCCTCAAAGTGTGTTAAGCTACGTTGAGCTCCATCACTTAACCTTTGTTTAAACCCTGAGTACATTGAGTGAGACCCTCATTTACAATGAGTATAAGAACACTGAATTAAAACATTAAACATAAGAACAAATCAGCAAAAAGACCATATAAAATGGTAACAATTAAACTATTACAACTACCTAATTTAAATGAAAAAATAAAATAATAAAATCAAACAACTCAGAGGTAAAAAGTAAAAATCAACAAAAAATGCAATAACAATCAAATATAACAAAAAAAAACTATGAATAAACAAAACAGTGGCTGTTTCAAAGTGGATGTTGTTAGAAATTAAACGTTTAAAATGATAGAGTGACACCTGTAAGTGTAGCTTTAGTACATCTTGTAATAAATTCCACCTCACTGGTGCACTGAAGCTAAAAGCTGTGTTGCACTATTTGCAGCAAAAATGGTGGTTCTTCACCTGCTTGGGAGGAAGCATGTGCTAGCCTTTACCCTACAAGTTTGGCTAGTGTGATTGCTCAACCATGCCTGAGCATGCTTGAGGAGGTGGGCCTGGGCACGGTTTAGTTGGACTTAGGCACTGTCCTTTGTAAAAAAATAAATAAATAAATGTATGCTAACTATGCTAACTAGCTAGCTAGTTAATGCAGTACAGCTTTAGCTGAGTTTAGCTGGCTAGGTACTGCTAACTAGTTTTTTAGACTGATGAGATGCAACCCCACTTGGTTACAGATTAACATCGTATGCATGATTTTTACCTATTTATAGTTGTTAAAACATGTAAATGCCTCATTACATTCCAACACGCTTGCAATAAACCTTGACAAGAAGGTCTGTGATTGGTCAGGATGCTCCCATATCGGTTAGAAGTTTATTTATATGTTGTGATTATCTGTGATATCAGTATCATAAATGCCAATATCATAATAACGAACAACAAATTATACATTGTTCGGCAACAGACCTAGTGGGTGGTCTGACAGAGAGGAGATGTGTGTGTGTGAGTGAATGTGAGCGAGAGAGAAAGAGAGAGTGAGAGAAAGAAAGACAGTGATGCAGAACTAACACCTGAGAATCTGTTCCCTTACAACAGAATGAACAAGTTCCAGCTGAGACTCTCTCTCACTGTCTTCAGTGGGACAAGGTCAGTCTCTTATTTATTTTATCTCTCTCCCTTTTCTTATTTTTTCTCTCCAGAGACTCTCTCTTTACTATCTGTCTCTCTTTGCTACATATCTCTTTTCCTCACCCTCTGTCTATTTTCTCAGTTTTTCATCTACACCTCTACTACATTTTCTATAAACTGTAGCCCACTCCCTACCGTCCAACTGAAGACGGCAAAAGCTTCTACATGATGCAATGGCAGGGTCCTAGGACATCATGACATCACAAAACCAAATAATAAAAAATAAACTATTTTTTCATCTTTGCTTCCATATGGCACATGTCTTGGTTTCCATATTATGGGCCCTTTACTAGATTTAACCTTCCCCTTTAAAGAAGTATTTAAATTTATCTTGCAAGGCTGATACATTGTGGTTATCAGTGATGTCATATGGGCTGTCATAGTGCCAAGGTAACTCAGGTTGTTTTGGCAATTTTTTATATTATAGGCTCTCGTCTCTCTTCTTTCTATCACTTGCTCTCTCTTCATTCTCTTTATCTCTTTCTCTCCACCATCTTCTCTTATCTTTTCACTTGCCTCTCACTCTTTTCATCTATCTATGTAGAAAAAAGCTCCAACACACTCTGAGTCTGTCAGAGCACTCTGCATGCAGGATTAATTATCTAAAACACAAAGAAACACAAGAGACCACACCAGTTTAGATACACATTACACTGTAATGCTGTATTGGGTGTAGTGAATCAAATGTGACAGAGTGAGAGTGAAAGAGAGAAAAAGATGGGGAAGATAAAAGAGCTCTGTCACTTTTCACTTTTCAGCAAGAAAGAGAGAATAAGTGACATGGAAGAGAATGAAGAACAAAAGAGAAATTCTGTCTGTCTTGTGTGAACAGCGGTGTTCTGACCAGCACTGTTACTGTAAAGCCCCCTGAACCCCATGCATACTCCCACCCACACCTTATAGCTATATCTGACAACTGAAAAAATCATCCTGTGCTGGATTCTCTCACTCACACACACACACACACACACGAGAGTACCGGTACAGGCCTACTATACTCTCTTTTTTTATACTATTTTGCCTGCAGTTCTAAACTAAAAATGAATTTAAAAATTAAAATGTTATAGCACAACGTATTATTCTCAATATTTCAGTACTGTGTGAACAGTTCCTCCAGTTATATCTGTGCATTCATAGTTGTTTTTATTAATTATCGTAAATTGTACCTACATACATGAACTGAACTTCAGCTCACGGTGAATGTGAACATTTCATAATGTACTGAATTATCCCTTAAGGAGTTGTAATAAAATTGTTTCAGTGTGAAGTCAGACATTTAAACCCCTGACATGGAATGAAGCAGTGGCAAAAAATGTTAAACAAATCCAAACTACCTTCTGTTTTAGACTCATCAGAGTAGCCCCTCTTTGTCTTGATGCTTCACATACTTCTGGCATTCTCTCAAGCAACTTCAAGAGGAGCCACCAGGGATGTTTTTCTGGTAGGCCACACAAATGCTGAGACCCTGTCTCAGAATTTGTAACTTTTCTGACTTTATTCAAACTATTTCTGGACCATTTATATTGAAATGAACATACAATGTAATAAGCAGGTGTTTTAAATGATATAAAAACAGTGACAATTTATTAACAGCACTTTACAGGCACGCACACACATGCACACACACAAACATTTATAAGTGAACAGAATGTGCCTAGTCTCTGCACACTACACAGCATGGTGTTATGCATGATAAGATGTAAGGTCAGGTGAATGATGTAATTGAAGAAAACTGGACAAATAAACAGAGCAATACTGTTCACATGTAGCCCAGTTGTGTGCTGCAAAACTGCTGGCATTCAGTTGGAAGCCGCAGCACAGAGACATGGAGCTCAAACTGCCAGAGCTATTTTTGAGAGTGCATTAAAAATTTAATCAATTGAATAAATCTTACAGACATAAACCCAGGCTTTGACTCATATCATGTCCACTGCGTCTGTAATTTCCCCTTCATTGATCCATGGCCCTACAACGTCCAGATGGCCCTGTGATCAGCTAATGATTAACTGGAATGCATTATTGATAATCGCTGCTCCCTTCCGAGACAGGCACAAGGTCATTGACCCTTCCATCAGTTGACTGGTCAAAATAATGACAATAATCCAAATTCATAAAATAACTAAATATTTTATCATCAAGCATAATGATATATCATCAAAATGGTGCAACTGTGTAAAAATTAAATAATCATTTCTACTTTATATTCATCAGTATGATCACAATTTAGCAATGTATTTTCAGATCGTAGTGGGTGTGTAAATAATGTGACTGCTCTGTTTGAAATGTTAAAATGAATTATAGTAATATTAAATATATTATGCAATTTTTCCCCTCAAAATAACCTAGTTTCCACCAATAAAAATTCAAAAAGCTTGGTGTATTGTTTTGATTGTCTGTATTCCAGTACTTTTTTTGACTTTGAATATTGCCAGTCTTTCGTACACGGCTTTGCACCCGGGTATTGGGGGATGGGGAATGGGATACAAGGGGTAAAAACTCCATGGAAACGGGCTACGGCTGCTCCAAAAAGAGGGGGGGTTAGAGGATGGAGGACTGACCTTGAAGCGTGCTTCGCATGCGCAGTTCCGCCACCCTCACACTTCAAACGAACAATTAGACAATGTTGGGCGAAGCTGTGTAAAGATGCAGTGTATGTGCTAAAAGACTTGCTTCATTATAGGTGCCTTTGAAAGTCTGAGTGTGCAAATTGGTTTACAAATTGAGGCAAAATGTAGACAAGGCAGAGCTTTTACTCGCTAATTCTCTAAAGCTGATGGGTTTAAAGAGCTTGTTGGTGGGAGATGGCTGCAGTCAGAAGAGACATACGTTCATAGAAAGGGAAGTAGTTTGGTAAAAAATCAAGTGAATGCAATTTGTTTCATCCTAAATGCATCCAAGATATTTTTGGCATCTGAACTTGGTATGAGGCCAATGTACTAGGCTAACAAGCTTATACTTAAACTAGTACTGGGCAACCATGTCAATCATCAGACCTCTCTCAAACCATCACGTATCTTTGAAAGATTTGCCTATGTGGGTTTAGGCACGACTTATTATCTATAAAAATGGACATTAGCTAAATAGTAGCAGTAACAGAAGTCATCTTTTTGCCTAGAGCTTCTGTGCTTTTTTTTTTTTTAGATAATATGCCATTTTTATTGATAATATGTCATGCCCAAACCACATCAGTAGTGTCATGATTACTCCTCCTCATCAAAGGGAGTCCTTCACCTAACCACGACCTCGCCGTTTCTGTTGGGAACTCGGTAATCGGTCCTTCAAAGAAGGTAAGAAATCTTGGTGTTACGCT
>JBBPCZ010105902.1:0-10822 GCA_037974445.1 Brycinus macrolepidotus
CTAATTGCTAATGCTAACGGTTATGCTAAAGGTTATGTCAAAGGTTAAAGGTTAAGGCTAAGCTAATGCTAAGCTAAGCTAACGGCTAAGCTAATTGCTAATGCTAACGGTTATGCTAAAGGTTATGTCAAAGGTTAAAGGTTAAGGCTAAGCTAATGCTAAGCTAAGCTAACGGCTAAGCTAATTGCTAATGCTAACGGTTATGCTAAAGGTTATGTCAAAGGTTAAAGGTTAAGGCTAAGCTAATGCTATGCTAAGCTAAGCTAACGGCAAAGCTAATTGCTAATGCTAACGGTTAAGCTAAAGGTTAAGTCAACGGTTAAATGGTCAAGCTGAGCTAACGCTCAGTTAAGCTACAGCTAAGCTAACGACTAGCGGTTTTGCTAAGGAGTTAGTTGGAGTTCTTTTCTGTTTACAGCCCACGTGTGTCTCCTGTTTTCTTCAGTAAAAAACGTTCTATTTCACGAAGTCTCCTGTACGTCGTCCTGCCTTGCACCCCGACATGACACTAATGTTGTGCAAGAAATATGTATAACATCAATAACTAATAACATCCATAGTGAGGTTCTTATGAAACTGATATCGCAAATGTAGTTGTAAAATTATTACATAGCATTTCATCAAATGTGATTAAACCTTGAAGGGAAGTGATGAAAAATGAGTGATCTCATTATATTATCATTTTATAATCTTGTTGTTTAAAAACATGTAAACACACCTTTTGTTTTCAAATAAATTTCAACCTACACTGCATATGCAAGAATGCAGAAAATATTAAGAGCAGTTATTAATTTGAGAGTTTATTAACTATTGGTGTGTATATATACACTAACCTGTGGTGTGTTAGAGCCTTAGCTAGGTCTAGTGTGGATCCAGGCAGTGGTGTCCAGGTGATTGTATCAGGGCAGTGCTTCTTTATCAGCGCATTCAGCTCCTCTGGGCTGTTCTTAATGTTGATCTGTTTAATGTACCTGTTGGTCATACTCATTTTTGACATACATGTTTGTCACTACTTCCTCACTACTGTAGTCAGTGGGTCCACACTTCAATTCCATTCTCTCGTAACTATAGAAATTGTTTTTGAATAATTTGTAATAGTTCCTGAATAATTCAGTTATTACTGATTAATTCTTAGTAAACAGTGAATAGATTATAACAGATACTGAATATTAAATGATGAACATAATACACTGTAGAAGTTTATGTGGGGCCTGCAGATTTTTTTTCTTTTGTTTGTTGTTGGTTGTTTCCTAAAGTAAAAAGAACTTGAACAATGAAGAATGACACTTTTTGAATTTTTAAAATATCTCAATCAGAAACTATATCTGCTATGATGGCTTGCTGCTGCAGATGACCTTTCTTCACAGCACTGTAGGTCACTCTAGATAAGAGGATCTGCTAAATTCAACAAATGTTCATATAAATTGCAAGTGCACATTTAAATATAAATATAAATGTCAGTGTAAATGTAAAAGTAAAAATGTACATGTACATGTAAAATGAAAATGTAAATATACCTGTCTGCTGGATGGGCTTCAGTAAAGTAACCAGCGAATGGACAGTAAACTTTGGGTTTCAGAGACTCCACAAGCTGGGCTTTATAATTCAGCAGCTTCTTCCGGTCTCTTTTGATATAATCAACCTTCCAACTTTCTGCAGAACAAACACAGACTTTTACAGTGCTGCAGAAATTCGGTGACGTTGATTTGTCCAACAGGCCCACTGTAGAATGGGGCCTAGATTTTTGACACAAACCCACAAAATCAGGAAATATAAATCAAGCCATGGGTTTTGTAAATTTGATAACATTATCTAACACACATTTTATGCAGTTTGTTTTCTAGCATAGTGTTTAGAGCACCATATTCAAAGCACTGGTCAGCGGCAGTAGTATTCATGACAAAACAGGCCAAGCACAATAAATCAAATAACTAAGTAACAGCTAGGCATTAACTCACCAGTGTACTTTCCTTTATGAAATGACATTGGGAAACCTGAGGCTCCTCCTGCGAAATCGCCCATCATTACGTCCACTCTGCAAGGAAGACGGCCGTTATTCGGCCGTGTGCAGTCCACAGTGTTTAGGATCATGTGACCTAGAGGGAGGGATGACCGCATTTCTTGATCAAAAAAAACCCTTAGGTAGAAGTTTAAAACAGTTTCTTTTGGCATAATTAGCACAATCACACTAGCAAATGCTATCAAATAAACCACAATTCATTCATAATACTGTGAATATATAGAGTCACACTACCAACTGGATTAATACTGACTTTTTGTTTGCAACAGTGCAATAATTTGACTGTCATTTTTATCTATATTTATATACTACAGTTCTCTTACTACAGTTCCCAGCATGCATTGCACATAACACATCATCCAACCATTGGGAATATCCCCATGGCTACAATGAAATGCATGAATGCAGGGGCTAAAAAATGCAGAAAGGATATTTAGCATCAAAGCAGTATCATTATTTCCTACTGCATTAGTCAGTTGGTGGGGGAAAAATAACTAAAATGGCCCACTCTCATGGATCTGCCTCAAAGCAATTTCAACATAAATTCTTGGAGGCTAGTAGGCATGTTTATAGCAGGTTACCAATGGTTACAAAAGTGCCCTTTTGGGAAAAGTGTTTTTGAGTGTTCCCACTAAAATGTCACTATCTTAATCCTGCTCCTGTTGACCCACAGCACTGCACAGTTTCTCTATTCCCTGCCCAAATCCAGTTAATCCAGCTCATGAAGGGCTCCAAAATCAGTTGATGAGCTGGATGAAATACAAGAAATACAAGAAATACTTGTTCTAGGGCATTACTTTCTTTTTTTAATGCAGATGCATATAAAATGTAGCTGTGCTGCTGTTGCAATCATGTGAATAAGTAGTCTGTGGAAAAGTAGTTCACAAGTATTTTTGTGTAAATTTGTGCAGAACTGAAATGCAACTCTGGCTATTTTTTCGGAAGACATTGCTGAAAGTTTTGGGTAAGACAACATGACCCAAAGTTTATGCAAAAAAAGAAAGAAAAAGAAAAAGTTATGTTTACCTCATTAAATCTGAAAATGTGATTTGATTTTATGAAAATTAAGGGTATACTTTCTCACACTTCACACAAAGCTCATTTGTGAGCAAGACACTCAAAAAAAAACCTAGTTCAGCATATTACTACATTGGTTTAATATCATTTATCATCATCTTTATGAGAAAATATGATGTTTAAAGACAAAAATACTACACACTTATTGGGCATTTATGCCCATTACGGTCAGAGCTGCATTAGACAGCTGAAAGATAACCTATAATTAATTAACAGTGGTACATTCTATCAACATTATTGAGTGTGTGCTTTAATTGACATTGGAATGTGTATTAATTGACTTTGGGATCTTCCACTGACTCTCTCTCTCTCTCTCTCTCTCTATATATATATATATATATATATTGTGGTGGTGGGCCAACCCGTCCACGGAATCCACCAGCAAGCGCTCCTCAGTCCACGCTGTCCAAGGTGCTGAAGAGGACGACAGCAGCCACTGGAGAGAGCACACGGCCCTTCAGCACCTTTGTTGTGGACCGACGGGGAGCACATGGAAGAGGGAGGGGTGCGCTGATGAGGCGCCCCGACAGCCGCTCAGCAGCTCCCCTTAACGAGGAGAGTGCGCCCTATATAATAGGCCAATGAGGAGAAGGGAGAGTTATGGAGCTCCCCGCTTGTGCCAGACCTTAACCCCTTTCTTCATTTCTCTCATCACAGATTCAAGCCCTGAGGAATCACCCCGCTCCAGACCTGGATGCCGGCATCCTCCAGGGCCACCCCAGGCACCAAGAGCACCTCTACCCTGAGCACAACTGAGCACCTCTTCGACCCTCACTGAACCCCTTCCCTGCTTTAGAGATAAATAAATCTACACCGCTCCCTCACTCGGGGTGGTTGTCAACCCTACCTTGAGTCCGTGTCTGTGTCCGAGCCTTGCTCGGTGGCGCTACAGTGGTGGTGAATGCGGGTATCGGACACCGCCCCTACCCCAACCCCCGGCACCCCAAAGATGGAGACCCTCCTGCAACACGTCCTGGAGGCTACAATGCAGCAGATCCAGCTTAGCCAGGAGCTGGCCTGAGTGCTCCATGCCAACACCCAGGAGCTGCTGGCCCTGCGGGAAGGGCCCCCAGGCCCTGCGTATCCACACCCCCACCCCACCCCGGCCGCCCATAGTCATCCCCTCGGGGACCACCTCGGGTTTCAAAACACATTTGAAAAACTACGGGACCGGTTTCACTGGCTGGGGATGAAAGCGGACAGACACCACTTCTGCCAATGCTGTCCGCAGTGTCAGTGCACCTCGCCCGTGAAACCAGCCCAGCCCCCTTTATTCATTTACCCATTATAGAGGTGCCCTTCAAGAGGGTGGGGATGGACCTCGTAGGGCCACTGACGAAGTCCGCCCGTGGCCACGAGTACATCCTCGTGATCGTAGACCCCGAGACGGTCTCACGTCTGAAAGCCACCTCAAATACTATTGCTGTTCAGCCGGGTGGGGATCCCAAAGGATGTAATTTCGGACCAGGGTACCCCATTTGTATCAAAATTAATGGCGGACCAGACCCTGAAGCACATGTTGAAAAGGTTGTGGACGAGGAGGGCCGAAATTGGGACCTCTTTCTGCCCTACGTCCATTTTGCAATCAGAGAAGCACCCCAGGCTTCCACCGGCTTCACACCCTTTGAGCTCTGCTTTGGCCGGAGGCCGCAGGAGCTGTTAGATGTAGCACAGGAGAGCTGGGAGACCAAGCCGGCCCCATATCACTCCACAATTAAGTTTGTACAGGAGCTCCAGACCCGAATGGAGAGGGTTGTACCGATCGTGTGGGCGCATATAGTGGAGACGCAAAAAGCCCAGCAAAGGGTTTATAACTACCCTGTGAGTTCCGGCCAGGGGATAAGGTCCTACTACTTCTGCCCACGAGTAACTGTAAATTCCTAGCCAAGTGGCAAGGGCCTTACATAGTCACGGAGAGGGTGGGCCTGGTGAATTACCGACTGCAGAAGCCGGGTAAGCGAGCCGAAAAGAACAGTTATCACATTAACTTATTGAAATGGTGGGTTGAGCCCCAACCTGCGCTTTCCACCTCCCTGGAAAAAAAAAATCTTTTTTTTTCTATCTATTTTTTCAGTTTTCACAACCCACCACTACTCCATCTCCTCCCTGTTTCTCATTCTTCTCCCAGCTCCATCTTCATATAAAAGGGGGGTCTGGCCTTTTACAACATGCAGAAGCCATTCAGAAATCCAGCCCAAGTTCTCAAAGTTCTCCCCTTACTACAGCTATACAGTCTGTTCTTATATATCAATCATATAATGAAGCCATGGTCCAAACTCACAGATACATCATGGAGAGTCAGTAAGATTTTCTTGGTAACATGGCTGGATATGATATATTAAGGAATGTTTAAAAAGGCTTGACCAAAACAGAAATCTACATGTGGGTTCTCTGTTCTGCCCCAGACTTTTTAAGCATTCCTAAAAACGATCCTTTTCAATTTTAAATATATTATGTAAATGTGCCTTTCTGTGAAACAAAATTTTTGTGTTGATCTAGTGTAAAGCCTTCTCAGAAGAGTAGAGGCAAACACTATTGTGACAGCACTCCCTGTACTGGTTTCCACTCCCTGTTCTGTTTTGCTCCCTTCTGTCATGCCCTGTCTTTAACTGTGACACATGCTTTCTGTGTTTATCCTGAGCCCTCCCCTTTCCTGCCCTCCTGTTTAGCGTGTTCACCTGGTAGTTTATTACCCTGCCCCATCATAGCTGTCCTTTGGTTTACCCATGTGTATTTATACCTCTGTGCGTTTGTATTTTGTCGATCCACCGTGACCCTAGCATAGTGTGTATGTCCATTACTCGTATTAGTTTGGAATATATGTCAGTGTTCAGGTTTACAAATAAAGCTTCCCCTGCATGTGCATCTTAAGTCCTCCTCCAACCCACACAAAATGTTACAGATGGATTGACCAACAATGGCCACAGGGAAGTCCTGACTATTACCAGTGCTTGGGTGAGGTAGGTGACTGGACCAGGCTGGGGGAAAGAGCCACCCTTCAGGTCAGCCACAAACTATGCAGCCAGCTGCAGCTAGTTCGTTAGGTTAGCAGCCCAACTAGCGGCGGAAATGGCTCAAGATAACATGGTGGGCCAAGCAGACTAGGGACACACCGGAAAGAAGGGGCTGCAGCAGGATGAATGCTTCTTCAACACTGGTGCCCCCTAGTATTCCAGAGATTGCTTCAACTCTGGTCCCCCCTAGTGCTTTGGGGAGCTGCTCGTCGCTGTCAGCACCGCCTGCTCCTTCAGCGTGTGCTTCCTCTTTGGTAATGGCACCCGCTGTTTCAGAGAGCTCCAAGTTGTCGCTAACCCTGTCTCCTGGTTTTCCACTGCCGACACCCCCGTCTTCTGGTTCTGAGCAGCTGGTGCCCACACCTCCCTTTTTCTGAACACCTGGCTGTCCTATCTCCTGCTTCTGAGGAGCTGGCCACCCACGCACCTATCCCTGAGCAGTCAGCTGTTCAGCCGCCTGACCCCGAGCAACCAGCAATCCATCTGCCTGGTCCCAAGCAGCCAGGCATCCATCCGCTTGCCCCAAGCAGCTAGATATCTAGCTACCTGGCTGCACCTCACTGGTCACTCATCATCGGCCCCCAGTCTCCTGGTCACTCGTCGACTTCCCTGTCTCTTGATCCTGGTTTTTACTCCCTGTTCTGTTTTGTTGCTTTCTGTCATGCCCTGTCTTTATTTACATGTGACATGTGCTTTCTGTGTTCATCATGAGCTCTGCTCCTGTCCTGCCCTCCTGTTGAGCATGCTCACCTGTCTGTTGATAACCCTGCCCTGTCACAGGTGTTCCCAGTTATACCCTTGTCTTTGCGTTTGTATTTTGCCGATCCACTGAGACTCTAGCGTAGTGTGTGTTGTGTTATGCTTGTTACTCGTATTAGTTTAGAATATATGTTAGTGTTTATATTTAAAAATAAAGCTTCCCTTGCATGTGGTTGAAGTCCTCATTCAACCCACATGAAATATTACAACTATCAGTACCCCAGATTTTAGAAGAAACTCTGGATGAGCAAGTGGCTACATTTGGATGTGTAGGCAAGTGTAATCAGCTTACCTTTATATTCTATGATTAAACAGGTGTCCATCTCTGGGTGAACTCCATCCATCATGATCATAAACCGGAAGTGTTTATCAACCTAATATAGAAGATAAAAGATTTCATTTTTAATTTTCATTCACCCAGTTCATGCTCTGACCACAAATGTGTCCTTTAGTAGCTACTGTTGTGAGGTTGAACAAGTTTTACAGAACTACCATTCAACCTAAAGAGACACAGTAGCACATAAAGAAATTTTGGGTGCCAGGGGCATGTCTGTTGTCTAGTTATGGGGCATAGCTCTGGGTATTTTAATGATGCCAAATTAGGATTATGAGGAGAAATTAGTGGAAAACCATTATAAAATGATTTCTTTCACCAGGATGAGATTGTAAAAAGGTCATGTTAACATTGCAAGGTATATGTATGTGTACAATTAGATAGCAAAAACAGCAAAGGGCACAAAACCCCACAACATACATTTTCTTTCTGTCTATGAATTTGGGAAACATTTGCTTCTCCATAGGTTACAGCGTAGGTTATCAGTTACTGTAAAGGGCTTTTGGCAGACACCCTTATCCAGAGTGACTTACAGTCATGACAGGGACAGTCACGACCCCTTCCATGGCTTGTCCAGTGAGGACACTCCCTGACTCCAGGACACTAGACTATTAAGTTGGTTTTTGTTTTGTTTTTTGTTTTGTGTACTGTATTTCCCTCACCTTTGCTCCTTAGTATTTAAGTTCATCAGTTTGACCCAGAAGTGTTCTCCTTTGTTGTCACCTCTTATATGTTTTTGGAACTTTCTTGGTTTGACCTGGAGTTTAAGTTTGTTTAATGTTTAGTATTTGTTGTTGTCCTATTTCAGTTTGTGTCCCAGTTCTTCATTAAACCCTTTTTGTTTTTTGATCATCAAGCACTTGTGCCTCAATTCATCTCGCAACCATGACCCACTGCACCACCATAACATTTTTCCAGTTTTGTTTATTTAAGCTCTTTACTTACTTAATGCTAGCTATAGTAAGGCTGCAGTGTAATTAAGAGAGTTATTCTTCAGTTTTTCAAGCCAGCTTGGTTATTAGTACAAAAGTGGAAATACTAGTCCATGCATAAAAGTATGTGTGGTAACTGTAATTAAATGTCTTAAAAAATGGTTTTTAGCAAAAGTACGTAGACAAATAATGGAATAATTAAAAAATAATAATAATATTTTGCAAATATATCATCAGTATGTATTAAATCATTTTCATTAGTACTTCTTATTAGTACTTAACATTAGTACTTATTAAATCTGGCTGCACATTAATTCATTGGAAATTAAGGTATTATTCATTATTTCATTATTTAGTCTCACCTTTGCTTGGACATATAGACAGTTTAATAATTCCTGGCACCCTTAAAAAATGATAACGAACTGTATAAATTAGTGTAGCTGAACTGTATACATTTTTTTTCCTCATATTATCATGCATTCACAACGACAATATGAGAAAAAAAAACATTTAAGTAAATTCAACCTAAAAATATTTTAAGTAAAGCCACATGTCACAATTATTGAAAAGGACCTCATGTTAAGTACGGCAGTGGATCTGTACTATTTTGGGGCTGTTTCCTCCAAAGACCTATGGGCTTGGAAACATGGCATCATGGTCTCCACCAGGTAAATATTTTTAACATAAATCTGGGACTGCGTTCATAGAGGAGATCCTTAACATATGTCCAAATCTACTTACATGGTTCAGTTCAGCTACAGAGTCAAACTTTTGACATGGCAATCCTTGTCCCCTGTCCTAAACCCTGTGAAGTGAACTGGAGAAGAGTCCAAAGACAGGACCATGGTTCTGAAGGTATGGCAGATATTAATCCAAAATGTACATAAAAAATCTGTCCAATCAGACTGTGACCTTTGTATCCATATGTCTTTTTTGCATCTTTTTTAGTTCAGATCAAGATAACCAAAGTACAGATATAAGTGCAGCCTTAAATAAAGGTTTTTAAATTGCTGTAAAATAATTTTTAAGCTGTTGTCGAAACTCTTTTGATCTTCAATGTGGTTTAACCATCTACAAGGGTTTGAGTGCCAATAAGTCTAAACATCGCAACAAGGAGAGAAAATGTATGAATTTATTTTCACAGTTACATGTATTTTCTTGGAATAATTGCTTTTGGAATTACTGTTTTCATAAATTTAAAATTTGGCTGCAGATAAGTTGTTGCTGTGTGGTCTCCTGCAGCTGTTTGTTAACTGTCAAGCTTGTTTTAGTTTGCTTGCTTTTTTCATAATGTCCGGACTTTATTACAGCACTTTATTACGATAAACAGCAGTACAATAATCCAAAGACATATGAAGGGTTACGGAGGACCGACAAGAACTAACACACAGGCAGGGAAATATATTCCTTCATCTACGAAATATTGCTAAGTTAAGAAGTGAACTATCCCTCCATGATGCAGAAAAATTAGTCCACGCCTTTATTACCTCTAGACTTGATTATTGTAACAGCCTCCTGTCAGGTTGTTTCAACAAGAACCTAAATAAGCTTCAACTAGTCCAGAATGCGGCAGCTAGAGTCGTCACTAGAACCAGGAAATTCTACCACATTAGTCCAATATTATTAAGACTTTATTGGCTTCCGATCGAATTTTGTATTGTCTATAAAATTCTACTATTGACATATAAAGCCTTGAACGGCCTAGCATCTGAATACCTCCATGAACTTATTTCTTACTAAAAACCTTCACGCTCACTCAGATCTCAAAGTGCTGACTACTTGCCCGTCCGCAGAATTATGAAAGCTTCAGCAGGGGGAAGATTGTTTTCATATAAAGCCCCCCAGCTCTGGAATGCCCTTCCAAATACCGTTCAGGACTCAGACACAGTCCAGACTGAAAACCTACTTGTTTAGTCATGCTTTTTATAATTAATTTTCTTCTGTTAGATGAAGGGTGTAGAGCTGGGAGGTGTTGGGCACAGACAATTCAAGTAAACTGGGATGCTGGTGCTGTCGCCCCGCCACTTCTCTCGTTCCTTCAAGTTTGTTGACGGCAGAGTGGAGGTGCGCGGGTGTCTCAGGGTGCTCTCATGTCTATCATACCCCTCGGCTCTGCTCTTTCTAGCTAAGCTGCTATAGAGAATCATGAGTCTCAACTTGCACTCCTTACAGTTATAAATCTTACTGTGTAAATTTAAGCAGAACTAACTCTGTTCTCTGTTTTTTTATCCAAGGGGAACTGCTGCACATTTGTCGAGCTTGACCGATCCCTATTGGGACCACAGGCCACCACCTTCCCGGGTCTGCAATCACTGGCATCCCATGCCAAGATGTCCTCGACTGTTATGGACTAGAGACTCTCAGCTACTCTTATTGACTCTTAACTGTACCAACTCTGTTAGCTGTAGATGGCCAGTCTGTCGCTATGTTCATTCATGAAGGCCTTCTATTGTCAGTTATCTCAATAGAGACTCTCTTCTTTCCCTCCAGATCAACCAGAGGAAGATGGGTTCCCCTTTTGAGTCTTGGTTCCTCCCAAGATTTCTTCCTCCAGCTTAGGAAGTTATTCCTCACCTCTGTCGCCTTTCGGCTTGCTCACTAGGGGCTCGGACCTGGGGTCTCATTTATAACCGTTGCGTACGCACAAAACGGGACCTAAAAGGTGCGTACGCCTCTTTCTACGCAT
>JBBPCZ010105913.1:0-10822 GCA_037974445.1 Brycinus macrolepidotus
ACGAGTACGAGTACTTTAGAAAATGTGGTATCGAGGCCGATACCAGATACCGGTATCGGTATCGGTGCATCCCTAGTTATCAGACAGGTTAGTAGGTCAGTACCCCTTGTTTGTACGTGTATGTAAGCAATCTGAGCATTGATCAATAAACAATTTTTGATTTGACCTAGATGTTTTCTTCCTCTCCCGTTTTGTAGGTTTTTAACAAGCTAATCAGGCGATACAAGTACCTGGAAAAAGGTTTTGAAGAGGAGATTAAGAAGGTATTTTGACTCTTCATTATTTCTCAATACATTCATCTAGTTAGCAAAAATATATTCTACAGTACTGAGCATGGATTATAGAATTCTTTAATTCTAAAATAACATCCTATATAGGTGAGCTTCCTGACCCCTTTTTTTTTTTTTTTTGCCCACATGTGTTTTTGCCATGGATTTCTTGATTGATTTTCAGATTGATCACCACTGGAAGTAGATATTTTAACATCATGGCTGCAACTATTACTGTGTTTTTTTTTTTGTTTTTTTTTTGGTTTGTTTTTACTGTTACTATTTGAGTGCAAAGTAGTAAAATGGAATTCAACACAAACACTGAACAGTTATCAAACTTCGTGGGTATGTACCCTGGGCAAATCATAGGCTATCAGATTTTGGTGTGCATTATGTTTTCCAATGAAGTTATAATATTTGAAGGAAACCTGCCTGCCATCAGCCAATCAGATTTCAGCAGAATTGGCCTGTTACTTTTTGGATCCAGTAGTATGGGCTCTCCACTACCCTTTCAAGTATGCTGGGTATCAAACAGGTCAGCATTCAGCGTTCAGTCCACACTCACCTGACGCCACGAACGGCAGAAAAGTGCCTGATTCTGACGTCCATGTGAACGAGGGCTAATGCTTCAGCATACCAAGACTTTTTGGACAATGCCATGCTTCAGATTTTGTGCACACAGTTTGGTGAAGGCCCTTTTCTATTCCAGTATGACTCTGCCCCGGTGCCAAGTCATTAATTGTCATTAAATCTGCATCTGGTGGCCTAGTGGTTTGGGAGTTGGTCCTGTGACCAGAAGGTCATGGGTTCGAATCCCAGGACTGCTAGTGACACCTCTGAGGTGCCCTTGAGCAAGGTACTGTCCCCATACACTGCTCTCCGGGCGCTGTGTTCCTGGCTGCCCGCTGCTTCACTTGGTGAGGGGGTTAAATGCAGAGGAAAAATTTTGTCCCGTTCACACTGTGTGCTGTGGTGTGGTCACGTATGACAAATAGTCACTTTACACTGTCACTTGCACTTAAAGTCCCTGTTGGTGTAATTGTCAGGTGTCCTGGTTCTTTTGTCTGTATGGTGTATGTGTCTTTCTAAAGTGCACAAACCTTTAGTATTTTGATTTATTAATCTTCACTTATGCACTACTGTGAAGGAATGGATGATCATGTCACAAAACTCAAAATTGATTCACTGCTTCATGTTGAATCAACTTTGTCACAGATGAAAAAGACATGAATAATTTACAGAAGATTAATGTTCATAAACACTCTGGCAAATCAGATGTTGGCGTTGTGGGCTATGTTTTGCTTATGACTGCCTTCTTGATTGTCATCTCTTTAATATCATGTAGGATTTAGAAGTAAAGATTCAAGTCCCAGGTAGATTTCATAGGAAACCAAGGGGTCCATTGGCAGTACAACTTTTAAATTCTAATAGTTTTGTTGATGTCAGACCAATCATTCACACAACTTTTCTTTTCAGCTGCTGCTCTTTCTAAAGGGATTCACAGAGTCTGAGCGCAACAAGCTTGCCATGTTGACTGGCATCCTCTTGGCTAATGGGAACATATCAGCCTCAATCCTGAGCAGCCTCTTCAATGAGAACCTTGTTAAAGAAGGTAAACTAATTAGATCTAATACTGTTGTGTTTTATTCTGAATTGAGTTGTGTTCAGAAGCATTGTGTCATTAATGTGCACCTACAGCCGGTATGAGTGTCGGTTTGTGTTTAAGATGAACTTAAGACAAAATGCTTTCAGACTTAATGCCTGAAAGGAAAAATTCTTAAATCCAAAATAAAATCTGTGATATGCAAGGCTGTCATCTGCTTTGTATGATCATATATTCCGTGGTTTAGGTGTTTCTGCTGCCTTTGCTGTGAAACTGTTCAAGTCCTGGATTAATGAGAAGGACATCAACTCGGTTGCTGCCAGTCTTCGCAAGGTTGGAATGGATAACAGACTGATGGTGAGTTCTGTAGAATTATGGTCATTTCTGTTCAGCGTGTTTTTGTTAACTCAGGACTCGAGCTTAAACTAAGCTCATGTTCTCTAAATGCCAACAGGAAACTTATTAAGCCAACAGTTCCTCTTTTTTTTTTTTTTTTGTCTTTTCCCCACTCTCTTCCTCCCCTCCCCCAGGAACTATTTCCAGCCAACAAGCGAAGCTGTGATCACTTCTCAAAATACTTCACTGATGCAGGGCTTAAGGAACTTTCAGATTTTGCACGTAATCAGCAGTCTATTGGTGCTCGCAAGGAGCTTCAAAAAGAACTCCAAGAGCAGATGTCTCGTGGGGATTCCTTTAAGGAGGTAAATGAAGATCCATAAGCCTTCTGAGATTATTTCCCCACCACTACATCATGTATATGTGCATATCATCTTCCTTACAATTAGGGATGCCACCGATACCAAGTACCGATTTTTTGTCATGGTGATCGGCCGATACCAGTGCCGATTCTGATGCGCCTCCATGTGAGATTTCTTTGGAACATAAACGGCAAATAGTGAATTCTTCATTGTTTCTCGAAACGTCGTAGTAATTCCACACCCGCGATGACATGACTGCGGCGCCAAAACATTTACGTCCCCACTCGTCGTGTACGCCCTCACGCATTGACGCCATCAATTGTGATCGGTTCCTAAGATCGGCCAAGTTTAACGAGTACCGATCGAGTCATAAAATGTGATTATCGGCCGATACCGATCTTTGGCCGATCGATCGGAGCATCACTACTTACAATACAATGTTTTACATCTAAGAATATGAAGTTCTTTTGAGTTATGAATAAAGTACAGGCAATACTTAATTGTGTGTGTATAAAATGCTCTAACTGTAGTAATGTTTATCATTTAAGATCATTGCCTATGTCAAGGAAGAGATGAAGAAATCTGACATCTCTGAGCCAACAATGGTTGGAATTGTCTGGACCAGTGTCATGAGCTCAGTGGAATGGAACAAGAAGGAGGAGCTCGTCACTGAACAAGCCATTAAACACTTGAAGGTAAGAGTGTCATCCTAGATGGTTCGTGATTTGTAACAAACCAACTTGTGGGCTCAAAAACGCTTTTACCTAGGGACAAGTATTTTAAGGTACTCTCATTGATCGGAAGATGGATTGAACAATGTGACAAGCAGTTGCCCTACACACTTAGGATTGATTTCCCCACTCCAGGCAGGGATGCCATTGCTACACCTATCAATAATAATGTTACAGTCCAAACATTACAAAAGACCAGCATGTGATTAAGACCATACTGTTTCATGTCAAATATGGAGGGAGTGTTATGACTGACATTGTTTTCTGCACTGATGTGAGTGTGGGTATGGCATGAACATCAGTTTTGAAGTCCACTGAAAACTCTTAGACTTACATAGACCTAAATGTCTCCAAGCTCCCCAAACCCATATTCTGTAGACAGTGTTCTGGTGACAGTGGTCATGTGAGATATGAAGCCCCAAGCAGTCACCATCAGGGTATGAGTGACATGTTTCTCATCAAACCAGTTCAGTAGTGAATTTTCCGCGATAACACAGTGCCAAAATTATGAAGTCAGTGAGTATGCTGAATGAATGAAGAGTGCTTCAATTGATTGATGTTTGTTTCCTTTGGACCTTTAGTTTTGTACCATGTGGAGTGAAGGTTTTTGTTTTGTTTTGTTTTGTTAGCAATACAGCCCTCTCCTGAAGGCCTTCACCTCCCAAGGCTTATCAGAACTCACACTACTGCTAAAGATTCAGGAGTACTGCTATGACAACATCCACTTTATGAAGGCCTTCCAAAAGATTGTGGTGCTACTGTATAAAGGTCAGTGTTCTCCATGCTCTTAGAACCCTGAAGGTATTTGCTGTGTTAAGTGAAAACATTCCCTGATCTTATTCTCCTACTGTTAAACAGCGGATGTTTTGAGCGAAGAGGCTGTTCTGAAGTGGTACAGTGAAGCTCACCTTGCCAAAGGAAAGAGTGTTTTCCTTGAGCAGATGAAGAAATTTGTGGAGTGGCTCAAAAATGCAGAGGAGGGTGAGTATAGATCTCTGTATGGGTTGGTGTTTTCTGTGCTACCAACACACCTGAACATACAAAAAAAACAAAACTAATTGAATAATGGCTGCTGGTCTCATGATAAATGAACAAAACCTTTTGTTTCTAAACTTAAGTGGATTTTCACTTGGCAGTTGTATTATGACCATGTGTTAAGGTTTGAGGGCATTGCATTATGGGTGTTATAGTGACTGATTATTGTCTTGGCAAATGTCGTCACTACTGTCATCCAAATTGCTTTTTGTCTTCTCACTGGCACTCAGTTTTATTGCTTAAGTGATAAATCTACAATAAATGCCAAGTATCTTTCTTTACCAACATTCTAATCCAGCTTATCCTTTTGGAATAAGAGAAAGTGCCAGAATTCCTCCAGAACAACCGAAAAGACTAATCTAAAGCAACTTGTAAACCTCTCCGGACTGCACTATTGAGTCAAAGAATGAATTGTGAATTAATCTGGGAATTTTGATCTCTTCTAGAATCTGAGTCTGAAGAAGAAGAAGAAGCTGACTGAGCACCTTAAGTCTGAACCTGCCATTTTGAAATAAAAGTAGCAGCAGAAGCTGCAGAATGTTTTACTAATGTTGCTTGTCTGTAGTGATGCCCCCTCCCCTTTTTTTTTTTTTTTTTAAAGAAATCTAAACCTTCTGTATTCTGAAACTATGACCTAGGTGCAATTTAAGGGCTTAAGCATCATATGTTTTAACCCAATTTAATGTCATTTAACCTGGGTAAAATCATACGGTCAGGTCCTTTTACTTCAAAAACCTGTGTTGGACCAGGCTCCATTTGTGAAAATGAGCCATAAGAGTGAATCATGAATTTTACATGCCCTCACCTTAATTTTGATGTATAAATGATGTTAATTTCTTGGTGAATGTCATGAGTTTAAGGATCCATGAAATTTATTTAAAAAGAAAAAAAAAACATTTTGAAACGGGAACAACATATAAATGACTTTATATTATACAGGCATTGGGGTGTGTGGGGTTTTTTTTTTTTTTTTTTTTTTTTTTTTCCCTCTCTCTTCCCTCTAACATTTTTGGTTGGAAGTGAAAATGCCCTGAAATTGTAACATCACAGCCAAATCATTCACTTGTGGTTTTTTTTTTTGGTTTGTTTTTGTTTTTTTAAATAAAGTTGTACAAGTATACTATGTTTTTGTTTTTGTTTTTTTCTGGGATGTGTTTTGTAATGCTGAGCAAAAAGATGAACAAGCTTGTCCTTTTGCTACATGTTTCATTAGTACAATCACAGCCAAGTCCATTTTAAGGTGTAGAGGATGAAGGTCCAAAACAGCGTAGATGCTCCAACAATCAAAACACTTTATTCTCAGTGTCGTACAACAGAAAAGACATTTGACAAGTTGCATCAGAAATTTCAACATACAGAGGCACCTGATGACCTTTTATTAGTGTGACCTTTTAAAGCCTCTTTTGGAAACTTAGTTATGTGATTTAACAGCTGCTAACTGCTTTCTAAATTGCATGTTATACTTCTACATTAGGGTCAATAGGGCATGATATGGGATTTAAAAAAAAAAAAAAAAACCTACACTGCTGTTATTTAATACTAACAATGTTTAGATGATGGTAGGCTAATGTGTAAAAACACTTATTGTACTTATTGAAGTTGAAAGATAACTGGAAGTTGCTCCTACACCACCAATGAACACAGACTATGTGACTAAATGGCCCACCACAACCGGTCAGACACCACCCATCAGTACACCATCCTTGCGGCCCCCTTAGATATGCATAACTATTGTACTATTCTCACAAACCACTGCAATAAACAAGGACTTAACTGATGCATGGAGCTGTTCGTTCATGGGATACTAACTACTCAGTTCATACAGACCAGTTCATAATTATCTAAATATTGATGCTGAATATTGCATATAGTGTACCCAGTTAGTAGACCATCTCATTGTTTTAAATTGATGTTTTTAGCCAAAAATTAATGCAGTCCTGGATGGAAATATGTGTCGTGACAATGCCTAAGGTTCTCAATACACAGTGAACATGTGCTGTAATCAAAGCTGGTGGTTCAATTAAATATTGGAGCAGCAATTTTTAAACTTTTTAGGTGCCCCCTACATCCAGACCAATTCGACAAACCCCTTACCACCCACAACTACACCCTCACCACACCCTGCAAAACAAAAAAAATGCAAGAAGGCACTGTTTAATGTTTAGTTGTATGCAAAAGACTGGATAATAATTGGAACAGCTGTAACAGAATTGAGCAGATAAATGATATTATAGAATAGATTATTATTACAGAATAGTTCCGCAGCAGCTGGAGCATTTAAAAAGAGACAGAGTGAAGAATACACTCAGGTTCTGAGACATATTATTAAAAGAAGAAAATATACGTGAAAATTTAGAGATACATTAAAATATAACATGAATCATATCATAATACATAAAATATGAATCATAAGTAAAAAAAAAAAATTACTATGTATCATAAATAAAATATGAATCATAAGTAAAAATAATTATTGGAACATTCATAGGCTAAAAGTTTGATTGAATGAGATCAAAATAAAACACCTTCCGCTGTCATACAAAACCAATGATCATTTTCAAAAGTAGCACTAATAGTAATAATAATAATAATAGTAATAATAATACAAAAATGATTTGTGCTTGTGCTGTGTATTACTATTATTATTATTGCTGTATCATTTTTGTGGGTGAGGAGAATGTTCTACACACAGTGAATTAAATAATACATAAAAATAATTTATCGCTATTTCTTATCAGTAGAACACTCAAAGGCAAACATATGATTGAAGGAACGCAACAACACGCGATTGATATTCAGCACTGCAGCAAAGTTTCAATAAAGTCGTGCACGGCCTGAGCTTTGGAACAGAGAGAATGTAGGAGGGCAGCGAGGAAACGGGCTTTACACACACAGATTTCAGCGAAGTGTAAAAATTGTAACTGCAGCTTCTTTTTTTTTTAGTTATAATAAAAACATATTAAAAAACTGACAAAAATGGCTCTGCTTCAATGAAACACACGATGTATTTTTAAATATTTCCAGAATTCTCATGTTTTCTGTTTTTGTCTTCTTACTTCTTATCTATATCTTCTTCATATATTCATTTTGATAAAGCACTTTGGCTTGTAGATCTTTATCATACTTTACCATCTTGGTCACTGAGACCATATTATACAGACATCAGATAACTCTTAAACAGAGCATTAGAGAAGTAGGAAACACAGCAAGTCTGAAGTAGGCTTCAAATTAACAAACAGGTCAAAATGTATTTCCCTCCACCAAAAAGACTGTAGTGGCACCTACCCTACTGCCCTATAGGTGGGTGGTGTTCAGATGGGCTGTCGCTGGCTTCAATTTCAAGTTCAGTAGCCTGTACCCTGTGTACTGTGTATGCTTGGCCTGGGACAAAAGGTTGGGTACCACCGCAATGGACTTAAGGAGTCTTAAGATATTTGGTCTACTTTTGACAGCGCTGATCCTCCCGGGACATTATCAGTTTAACTCTTCGCATTATCAGCCACTGTGTGCTTGCATCCTGGTCCTCCAAACTGCTATTTTATCAATTTATCTGGCGTCAGTTTTCCTGGTCAGCATCCCTTGCTGAAAATAAAAGAAATTAAAAAAAGGAAAACTGATCAAAACCTTTTGCTCTTTCTATTAAAAGTATTCAGAACGTTTTCAATTAAAAAGGTACTCCAACTGCTACTCACAAGACAATACTTTTGGCTTCTGTGACAAACTTTCAAACGTCTCTATTCTCTTCTCAACTGTTCCTGGAGCTACAAAAGAATGACATGATAAATCTGAAGAAGAAGAAAAAACTTCTACTGTCCCAATTTACGAGTGCAAACAAAGTGCCTTTTTTAATGTTATAAAAATCACATGTATGGCTTAAAGAAAGACTTTGGTGGAGATAATATGAATGTCTGAAAACATTGTATTATAGTAATTAACCAATATTTTTCAGCATAGCTCCTGCAACATCTAAAACAGATTTTAAAAAAATCCCAGCCTGTGTCCCATGTCAAATTTATAACAGTTATCAGCAGTTAAGAATAAGTCATCATGACTCATTTTTGAAAATCTCAGCTGAATTTGAGTTTGAGGTCATTTTCTGAATATCTGGGTGTTCAATGGTGATTTTAAATGTAAAATAATATTTAGCTCCCATATCTTTTCTCCCCTCATGGGAGAAGCCAAGCATTTTGTGAGCAACACATATCACCTGTATAGACTACTACACAGTTTTGAGATGAAAGCCTGCATGATCATAGTGTCCCAGGCAGCCAGAGTGCTTGTGGGGTTTAAACCGAAACAAAAACATGTAAGAGTTCAGTAAGGCTTTGGTTTCCTGAGAAGCCACTGTTGAAAAAAAGTTGGCGCTACAGTGACAATACTGCTTCTTTAATGAAGCTGGCTTGTTTCTTTTATGTCTTCTATGTTTGTATAAAGAAGACATTTCTTACTAACCCCATTAATTATTACATTTTCAAATTTTCTCAATTTCCATGTTCCTCTTATTGACTTTGGCAAACCAGCTCAAATCTAACTTTAAATTCTAGTTTACACTCTTTTTTATTCATTGACTTTAATAACAAGACTTAAGATGATTACAAAATCAGTTTAAAAAACATTTTAAATTTTAGTATGGTTACTCACAACAAGATTATGTAAAATGTAACAGTGAAAACATTCAAGTTCATAAACATGTTTAAGCAGTAGATGAGAAAAATACAATCAACAAAAAGGCAAAACTAAGTTCTATATTAGTGCTAAATATTAGACAAATAATATATATCCACAAAATAAACAGAAAAGCATGCCATACAACAATATAGGCTGCTAATTCATTAGTTTCAGACAGAAAAAAAACAAAACTAAAAATCATGGGATTGAAATTAGCTAGACATCTTTACTGTTACCTGGAGTAATTGCATTAGGATATTTACTTTCAGTTGGTGGCTGTTTAGTAGGTGGTGTTGTCACAGTTTGGCCGTCGCCTAAACACAAAAAACAGAAAAAGGATTGGTACTTCAAATAATTTGTTCAATATCAGGTGCAGATTTTTCTTTTTGAGAGTGCTTTTTTTATTGAGTGTTACTTCTGTTTTCTATAAACTCCTGTTACTCCTTATCCTCCAGTGCTATATCACTGCAGAATAAAGTGTTCATTTCTACAAAGCAAAAGCACATTTCAGACTCATGACACACAGCACTGCAGACTTCAGAGTCCTAACTCATTAAACACACCTGAATCCACTCATCAGCTAATTAATCAAGGTTTACCTGAACTGATATCAGAGCAGAAGGAGAAGAGATCAAGTCAAGTAGGTTTTTTGTCATTCCAACCAGTAAAACAAAACAACATGCCTCTAGGACCACAGTGCAACACAAGAACAGAAACAGAACACCACAAGTGCAGACAGGACGAAAAAGAGTGCAAGTAAAAAACACAAGAGCAACAAAACAACAAGAAAAGACAACATTTAATGCAGCCAACAGCTACAGTGCTAGTTTAAACGAATACAGTATTATGACAGACACTGTATTCTAGCAGCAGAGAGTTTGTGAGTAATTGGAGTTGTCTGTTCAAGGTAGAAAAGATCAGTGTTTATATGCATTGTGTCTGTTGGGGCACAGTCTATGTTTCAGTTCTGGATGAGGAATTTGATGGCCTGAGGGAAGAACTTGTTTCCCGTTCTGGCAGTGAAGGCCCGTATGATATGGAACCTTTTGTGTGGTCATCTACAATGCTGGTGGCTTTGCGGATGTAGCGTGTCGTATAAAGTCTGTGACAGAGGGGAGAGAGACCTCAGCGATCTTCTCAGCTGTCCTCACTATCCTCTGTAGAGTCTTGCGATCCAAAACGGAACAATTCCCATACCAGGCTGTGATGCAGCTACAGAGAATACCCTCTGTAGTCCCTCTGTAGAACATGGTGAGGATTGGGGGGGGAAGGTGCACTCTCCTCAGTCTCCAAGAAGGCCCAGAGATGCCACTGGGCCTTCTTGGCAATGAAGCTGGTGTTGAGGGTCCACGTGAGGTTCTCCGTGATGTGAACCCCAAGGAACTTGGTGCTCTTGACAATCTCCACTGAGGAGATTCAGTGGAGAGTGATCATGACATGGCCTCCTAAAGTCACCAACCATCTCTTTTGTTTTATCCACATTCAGAGAGAGGTTGTTGGCTCTACACCAGTCCATTAGCCGTGCACTTCCCTCTGTATGCCACCTCATTGTTCTCACTGATCAAACCCGCCAGTCGTTGAGGATGTGGTTTAAGCTGTGCATTGCTGCACAGTCATGGATCCACAGCATGAAAAGCAGAAGGCTGAGCACACACCCCTGGGGGCCCCTGTGTTCAGCGTGGTAGTGCTGGGGATGTTACTCCTGATCCTGACTGACTGAGGTTTCCCAGTAAGAAAGTCTAGGATCCAGCTGCAGAGGGAAGTGTTCAGGCCCAGCAGTCTCAGCTTCCCAATCAGATGCAGAGGAATGATGGTGTT
>JBBPCZ010105924.1:0-10822 GCA_037974445.1 Brycinus macrolepidotus
CACACACACACACACACACACACACACACACACACACACACACACACACACACACACACACACACACACTTACCCTGTGAAGTCAGCTGAGTACATGCCATAGTCAAAGACATACACTCGTGTGATCTGGCAGAAGCTGAGGTATGCAAGGGCAAACACCAAACTGTACCTGAAACAAAAGGTAGTAAAACACTCTTACATTCTATATAGTTCTTCATGTACCTTCATAATCTATGACAATTTCTGCACTCATATAGAGCTGTGTTTTTCAACCTGTGGGCCACGGCCTCCCAGTGAACCATGGTGGTACTGCTAGGGGCCGCTGGCTGTTATTTTGGCCACAAACAGTCGTTACAATATAGTTTTAATGAAACAATTTTAAATACAAGAAATATTTTTGTTGTTCCATTTTCAAAAGTAAAATCATACTTAAAATTATATTTATGACAACCTTGTTGATTGGTCTGGCATATTGCTAACTACCCATGGTTCAGGACAAGTACATTTAAAATGCTTCCAGGATTGGGCCATCTAAGTGCAGTCACCCCTGTATCCCAGAACGGGGAAGAAAAATTGATAAAACCAAGCATAAACCACACTGACAAAAATACAGCAGTGAGTAGCTAGTGCAAGGATATGCATGAGAATCAAAAATGAGCAACTTCGTGTGGTCTTACTGCTCAGCGTTGTCTGCTCAGAGGTCTGTTCAAATGAAACTCGGATTTAAAACAGTTTATGCTGTCACTTTGAGACTAAACACAGCGAGTTTGCATCGAACTGAGCCAGACCTCTATTTGCAACTTTGCTTTCTTCAGCCCGACACCCAGCTCCCAAACAACTTCAGCAGTCGCACTGAAAGCATCAGAAAAACATGATCTGGGCTGGATTTCTTGAATGTATCTTTGCCTAAAGATGATTCATAAACAATAGAACAGACATCACAGCTAACTCTCTCTCTCTCTCCCGGTTAAGATGCTCTCAATACTAAGATTCTTTTCACAAACTGAGTCCCGATCGCTCGAATCTTCATGTAGGCAGCAGCAGAAGCTTCTGTAGTCGGTTGTGTGGGCCGTGAGTTGCAAAAAAATTGGGACCCACTTATAGAGGACTAGATGGCATCTTGTGAACAGCAGAGATGTGACTATATTCATTCTAGTGATGGTAATCAAATGTCTATAACACTGCAATCGCACACAACCTGAGCAGTTCGTAGTCTGCAGTACAGCAGGTTCCTTATAGCACAAGCAAACCAGCATTCTTCTTAGGGAGTATGCAATTAGCCCAGCTTCAATAAAACATGATAAATGCTGGTTATTAAACATAATTGCATTGGTCATTTTATAGAATTATGGAAGATTTTTTTCTGGGAACTGCACTAGTAATTACAGGTCCTATTAAAAACCATCAACTATTTCCTATTCTTGCACAACACACAGAGGAAAACAATCTTAAAGCATCAGCTCAAAAAATGCATTATTCAGTGCAAGTCTTCAGTGCTGCTTTTGCACTACGCATATACATATTTCTGCCTTTTTGGTCTATTTTGTCCCAATGTATCCACTGCTCAAAACTGCTTCCCAGCCCTAAGTGACTCTAAACAAAAGACTCTAGGGTGAATGGGATTTTTGTCATGCTTATCCAACCTCACAACAGTCTCTAAGTATTTGTGAAGCATTTGTGGGTGGAGCACAAACAGGTTGGCTCTGCTGTGGACCAATGTTGTGTGTGGAGTAATGAAATCAAAAATATAATTAATGTTCCAAGCAGCTTAGCAAGGATGGATTGTCTCCATGGTGATGGAAGTGTGGCGGATTTGCAGAAACTGAACAGCAGTCTGTGTGTGTGTGTGTGTGTGTGTGTGTGTGTGTGTGTGTGTGTGTGTGTGTGTGTGTGGAGATAAGGACAGGCAATTGCTTTCAATAAAGATCAGTGGCATGCTCCTCATCCTACGCACGCATGCGCACGCATGCACATACACACACCCCAAAAGCCCAATGCAGATAGTATTAGAATCATATACGTGTTTTATTATTACTCAGTCTCTGTGGGACATGCCTGTGTATGTCTGCAGGTTGCCAGCTTTCTATTTTTTCAGTTCCATGACATCACTGAAAATGACTAGTACTGGCTTTACTCGCTTACCTATTACAATGCATTAGACGTATGTAAACATAATATTGCTCAATCTAGGCAGGCAACAATTATTACCTGGGACTGGCAGCAGTGGCGGACAAGACAAAAGGTATGCAAGACCTCATAAAAATCCAAATTTATGTACAATCATTTGCTGCGTATGCAAATGTAAAAAGAGATGTTGAACGCAGTCACACTACTGTTCTTATTCATTTTTATTTTATTTTTATTGTTGAATAATAAATTGAATTCAGCGCCTCTTCTTCTCCAAGTATTTAAATTATGGGAAGGTTCCAATGTCAAAACGTCTGTTAATATTCCCTTCAGTGCATGTGTACACAGCTAATCAATCAGATGATCAGGGGCCGAGTATTGATCGTTTAAAAAAATCCATTTTTTTGGTCGAGCCCCCTTTGTAATATATGGAGAGAGATAGAAGATGGACAAGTCACCTTTAATATGTGTGTTGGAGAGAGACATCACAGGTATGGGGGCCACAATAGGACAAAAAGCGAAAAAACCCAAACACGGAGAAAATAACGGAGCAAAACACACAGCAGACTCATAAACGGATGTCAAGACACTAAAGCTCAGGTCAGTTATATAAAAAAAGACGTGTGTGACTGTTTGTTATGGTTCAATTAAAAATAATCAGGCCGTCAACCTGGCCACATGCGCCTTTAGGTGTCCTTACCCATAAGTGGCTTGGTAAGAGCTGGCGAGTTCCTATCCCCCTCCCAGTGGGGCAACAGTTAAGCACCAGCCTCTGAATTAGAAGATCCAAGTTTGAATCTCCGGTGGGAGAAGACTTGTTTGTAATCCAAACTTTTTTTTTTTGCCCAAACCCTAGTGTTATAGCAACCACACAATTACACTTGGCATTTTCTCACAGAAATGCATCAAGTATTAAATGTGGCACTGTCATAGGATGCCCCCTCTTTGGTCAGTTTGTAAAATTTCTATCCTGCTGTATCTGCCTCGGTCATCTGTAAGGGCTAATATTGTGAAATGCAAGCATCTAGGAGCAACAAGGTCACAACCTCAGTCACGAAGCAGAAGACCATGCAAATTCAAAGAATACGGAGACAGAGTGAGGTTCTGAATCACGAACTGCATAACAACAACTTGTCTTCTGTTGTATCACTCACTAAACTGCCTCTGGAAACCACATCAACAGAAGAACTGTGCATCAAGAGCCTCATGAAAAGGGCTTCCCTGGCCAAGCAGCTGCACTCTGTGTTATCTGGAGTGATGAATCACGCTTCACAATCAGGCAGTCTGATGGGTGAATCTGGGTTTGGCGGATGCCAGGAGAAGTTTGGTGGAGAAAGGATGATGGTCTGGGGCTGCTGTCAGGTCATGGTTGTCTGCAGAGAACCTTGACCTGAACCTAATCAAACACCTTTGGGATGGACTGGAAGGTGGATTGTGACTGTTACTGCGAAATGACACGCTTTTCATGTCACAGGTTTTCACTGTGGGTGGAAAAATGACAAGAAGTGGGCAAAAAATGGGATTTATTCACATTAGGAATTAATGTGGCTACATTTTTTGTTCCATTTTTTTCCAATGTGTTACAATCAACAAATAAAGGCCTACCTAGTGTTATCTGTAAAAATATAATGTTTGCATACTTTTTTATATGTTTCTGTATCACACCAAATTTAAATGTGTAAATTTAATACATATGAATGCAGGCCCCACACTGTAATAGACAATTCTATGTTACATGATTGTGCATCTGTGTGAGGGAAGGCAAGCGAGCAGTAAAGTATGTGGAGAGAAAGTTACTAGCAGCCCATGGATTTATTTCGTGCATAATTTTAAACTCAAGTAGAGAATTAATGGTTTCAGTGATATTAAAAACAATTTGGCTACAGATAAATGTATAAAATGACTATCATCCTGTGCGATTCAAATAATCATTTACTTTCCTGGTGGTTAGCACTAGAAATTAAAGGCAGAGAGAAATACTGTAAATGGATACTTGCAGTACATTACCTATGATTTAATAACTTAATAGAAGGCATAGCTTCTTGTTCCCTAAGTCCATGAAATATTTAATAACAAATGTAGTGTAGAGTGCAGAATATGAATTCTGAATTGTAGAAAATTATCACTGTATATAAAATAAAAACGAGCATTAATTTTACAAGTCACTTTAAAAGGGAGGTATAGGTGTGAATTCTAATTTAAGGAGCGTCTGAATCCAGACTTTGCCTGAGGCTCTAAAACCGTTAAATCCAGCCGAGTGTTAGAAATGCTCACTTCTATCCGAGTGGAGTGATGCAGGAACATTTGCTGCGCTACATATTCAATCACTCCCCTTAGGGAAGACGAGAGGTGAAAAAGAGAGAGTGCAAAAAAACAAGATATTTTGCAGACTTCTTCCTTCTAAATTTTCCTTCTTCTGGAAACACAGACACACAGACACACACGCATTCACGCTGCTGATGACGCATGCAGCACAGGTCCCCAGGGACTGCTGTTGTGAGTGAAGAGCATAATGAATTCTATGAAAGTAGGTGTGTGTGGTCAGCATTTTCCATTGAGCAGTGGAAGTGTGTGAAACGGTCAGTGACCTTGGCTGCCTCACCATTCTTAGGTACTGATTACTCATAGTGGTTGTTTTACACCCAAAAGCACAGGGTACATACAGCACTAATGAGATGTTATACACTTTTTATTCTTTAAGAAACCATTAAATAGCAGCTTCATTTGGTTGAACTATCCTTCATCCAGACCATCACTATCCACAAACTGCAAATACTAAAAATCAGAGAATGCTGACCTCAATTAAAGTGTAAAGTCCAAAGCAAAGAGTCCATTTTTGCCACACATGAACACAAAACATCACAGCAGAGCACACAATGTGAACAGTGTGAAATTCATTCACCAAGTGAAGCAGTGGGCAGCCACCGCGCAGCAACCGGGGAGCAGTGTGGGGGATAGTACTTTGCTCAAGGGTACCTAAGTGGTGCCAGTGCCAGTCCTGGGATTCCAACCCACAACCTTCTGATCAGAGGGGCAGCTCCCTAACCACCAGTCCACCAGCTGCCCCAAAATTACATGAAAAAGGAAATGACCCAAACCATTTTATGATGTAGCTTCATACCATGAACATTAAGTACAATCACTCATTGTTAAAGCCTACAAACAAAACCTCAAATGGCAAAGTTAGAGCTTAAAATCAGGCCTGAAATCTTGGTGCATACCCAAATATTTTCCAAGAACATTCTGTCTGAGTCTGACTCAACCAACAGCACCAAGATTAGTATCCAAACCTGAGTGAAAATCCAGTCTGAACCAGACTGTCAATGGAGTAAAAGTCAAAATGACTAAGGATGTAGTCGGGTCCTGTCCGACTCCAGGAAATATTTCGAGCTCTAGGGGTCTCAACTCCTTGCTTTAGCCGGTGACTGAGCAGCTGTTTCACATCTTCCAGCTGTCAGCGGGAGACAGTAATGACCTGGAATCAGAACGTACCTGCAAGGCTCCGAGCTACAGGCCTCCAACATCACTTATTCTGCTCCAGATCTGCCCACATCAGCTGCAGCTCCACATTAGCAGTGACTGCTCTCACTCGCTCATTATTCATGGACTGATTAGATCTACCTTATTTACTATTGGAGGGGGACTAGTTTGAGGCTCTTTAATAACGTATTTGAAATGAGGGACTTGACTAATTTCAATTCAACTCAATTACATTTGTGAGCAAAGTAATCTGTTTTATACCCAGTTACATTAGACAAATATATTTAATTACTTACTACTTTATGTTGAATTTCAACGCCAAACAAATTTCAGTTTCTAAGCTGGATGCATAAAAAAGTTCCACTGCAGTTTTATAAGCCATTTAGTAAGTCGTTCTTTTGACCTTGGACTTTTTGGAAAGATGCCTTTACTATTAAGTCATTGTTTAACCAAAGTAACAACACTTCCTTGGGTCTGGATTTAAACTATCTTCTGGAAACACCACATCCTGAACGCAGAGGTCAGAGCACATGGCGTCCTATTCAACAATAAGGGCTCATTCCATGGTTGTGTCTATAATCAGTTTCTGTCACTGCATCACTGTAAGGTTGGTTTAAATAAGACTGATATTAGTGAAAGTTTAGTGAAATAAGAGTTCAGTCAGTTACACAAAGCCAGTCACTCATATGGCACATTACAGATTCATCCTAAATTAAATTCCCAGATCTTGTTGTGTAATCACTTAAATTGCAGGACAACTTTAAATTGTTTCTCTTCTTCAGTTGAACTCTGTTCTGCTTCAGCAATTAGCGTGACACAAATGTGTTTCCTGCTCTTTAGTCTATCCAAGTTCCTCTTTATTCTGCATCTGTGGTTTCGCCTTGTGTTCTTGTTCCTCACTCTCCTACATTACAACTACAATAATAAGATTTAATTTTCATTTAAACAGAAAGCTGAGGAAGCTCTCTCTCAGTGTAAATATTACTTGGCCAGTTTTCTGCCTCATAATGCCAGTCCGGATGAGAGAGCGGCAGGACTGGATCAATACCTGTTCTGATGACTAATCTGTTATTTCCTGGCCAATGAACGGATAAAAATCCAATAATAAATTTTATTTTCATCATTTTCCTAAGAAAACAACAAAAAAATACATATTACGGAAGGCTTTGGTCAAACAGTTTTCTCCACCTCTGCCACGCTTGAATTTTTTTTTCTTTCTTGAAGCCAGATCAGTGATGTAGTGTGCAACAACACAGATCCAATTAATCGATAATAAAACTCATTGCTATTTATTTTAAAATGGAATTTCATCGATTTAATCTACACAAAACAACTTCATTCTCTATAGCTGATAATAAAGGGCTGAATTCATATTCTTGATCAACTAACTGCTACACAAAAGTCATATAACAATATGACCGCAGTGAAGCATGCGGACTTGCTCTCCATGGCAGCTTTGCTGAGTTTTAATAAGAGTGTTCCTCTAGACTAGCCAGTTTTAAATTTAACTAGAGTAAAAAAGGATGCAGCATGTAAAAAAAAATAAAAAAAAAAATCTCATTATCAGTTTTGTGTCATTCCTGTTTCAAATTCTAACAATAAAAACCAAAAACTGTTGTATACTCACAATAATAAACTCAAGGCTGTGCTATGCAGTGAATATCATATTAAAGCTGCACTCCAGACCCGCTTATAAATATAGCTAAATATAAAGAGGAAAGTAAAAGGTGTGATTATGCAGCATAAAGGTGATGGTTACTCACTTGTGCATGTGTTCAGCTCCAGCCAAGATCATGATGCCATAGGTGATGCCACTCTGCACCAGAAAATGAAGCGCATACCTGACAGAGAGAACAAAAAAGAGCTATATCAGAAACACACGCCACTGTAATCACAGATGTGAAGATATCAAGCCATACGGATGCACACACAGTTGTTTCCAGAAAGTGTTATAAACTTTCAATTCTTGTGGAAGAAAAGCCGGCCTCTCTCTTACTGTAACACTTATCTGAACAACACCAAGCTCCTGACTTTCGCTCCAAGAGGTAAAAGGGGAAGCAGCTCAGCCTCTGCCAACAAAATACATTTTTAATGGAATATTATTTAGGCCAACGCAACAAGGGCATTTCAGGACTCTGTCCTTCTTGGGCAGACATAAAGGCTAACATGTCATTTTACGCTATAATTCCAAATGTAAATGGAATTTACAGTAGCTGTATAACTACGTAATTGCATAGAAATATCTACACCAGGTAAATGAAACGCAAAGTTAAGTAAAATTATAACAAGACTTCTAACAGCACCTAATGAAACTATGCATCAGTGCACGGTCTTTATGGGAGCCAGATAGTCAGTGGGTATGTCACTAAAATTCCCTGGACTCATTAAAATTTCCAGCTCTCCCATCTTTAACCCCTCCGTACACAAAAAGAGAACATATTGGTAGACAGCTACAGCTAAAGTGCCTCAGTGCTCCATTTCAGTCATTCCCTTCTGCCTGGTCTCTTAGACCTGTGTTGACTGAGAACAGGAGCAGAGCAGACCTGCTATACATCGAGTTGCCAGACTACTAGAAAATCCTACTGTGTCTCCATTCATATGTCATATTTTGGATACACCTACAAGACACCATCAAATCCTACCCTCTAACCCATCTGCTGCATGAGTTAGAATAAAAACAGCCTGGTTTTGTTACTGTGCTTTTAAGATTGATATACAGTACTGTGCAAAAGTCCTAGGCTCCTGTGCAAACTGTTTAAAGCCCTTTATCTAAGCAGGGAGGGACTTTCTGCCAGCAAATACACAAGTAAACCTTAAAATAAATGCAAACAAACAATAAAGCATGAAATTATATCAAGATTTGTTTTGTTTGTAAAAAGTACTTGAAGTTTTGTGAGCTGGTTAGAAGAACACAGGTTTGGTTTCAGATTTCACTCGGATATCTCCAGCCTTTGCATTGATTTGTGAAAGTCTAAAACAACTTTATGTTTTTATGGCCCATTCCAATTTATTTTTGAGCAAAAATACGCAGATTCCAATCGATTCTGATTGTGCATCGTTATTAACAATCTATATAACTGTGGACTTATAGGTAAGAATTCCTAGATAACTTCTGCCTTATCTCAGGCAGAGGTCATGATCAAGGAATTTCAGCAGACAATAAAATAATTGCAATAAACTAATTTGCAACTGATTTTTATTCATTATATGCGATACACTGTGTATCTATTACAAGCCTAAAGTGGCCTGACTTACCAGTTATCTTTTGTAGCTGACACTATGTTGCACTAACATGAAAGACTGCACTGTGTATATGGAAACGCACCCAAATATCTACAGCTACATAGAACCAGCCACATAGAAAATCAAGTAAATCTAAGATTTCAATCTCTTCATATCACAATACCCCGTGAATGTGCTACAGAACCAAGTTTAAAGATTTCTTTGCCTTTTTTATATTTATTTGCCTCAACTCAACTGATAACCAAATTCACATTATCCTAGTTGTGATAGAAAATATTTGTAAAATCATACGGATGTGGAAAACAGTTGTGCTCATCTTAAATAACTGATCATCTCAAAAACCTGTGATCCTTTAGTCTTTTTGAAAGTCTTACTGTCATGCTCTATAGATGCACAAAATAATGTAAAACATGATATACCATTTCTATCAGTCCTTATACAGCACACCGTCAGTTCTGACATGCAATTTACAGTGAATGATCTGTCTCTGCATAATCTGCAGTGGCTTAAAGGAGTAATGGAGTACATTACTGTGAGCAGAATCCTCCTTGGTGTCCTTGGTGCTGCTCCTCTAAGTGCACCAATTTCTTGCACTCAGCACAGCTGTTTAACCCTTAAATATATAGCGATCCAATTACTAGCAACCCATGCCCACTTTGCCCTGTCTAGCTGATCATTCTGTGTAAAATATGTGGAAAGATGTTTGTTATTATCAGTAAAATGTTTGTGCACTGTTACAGCACCATGGCATGAAACACAGCACCACCCAAGTGTTGGGTTGCTAATGACCCAAAGTATGTATGAGACAGTAATGAACTGTGTCACCATAATAGAGGTGTAATGAATTTCTCAACTGAGTTCAATACAATGTCTTGGTTCAACACATAACACATTATCAACACAGCAAAAATGAGAGTGCTCAAAATGTGCCTTTTATTCATATGTTAATGTTTCAATTACCAGTTCATTAAAAAACCTGTATAAATGTATAATAATGAGACTGATATTCAATATTTCATGTACATCTGGAATAACACTACAGAGAAATAAAACATTCTTTATAGAGTTGTAAATGTAGTAAAATGAGAAGAATGCAGACAGACATTTTACCACAGTAGCCCAGCTTCACCTAAACATTCTGCTCTTCCTGAGTACAATAAAAACATACTGATCGGGTTTCAAGTCAAGTCAATAAACACTACACATTTTAAGCAGTTATCTGCCAGTGTTGATATTATTCCAACATCGCTGAGCATCTGAGACGGTGGTTAGGGAGTTGCCCCTGTGATCGAAGGTTAAGGGGTTCGAATCCCAGGACTGCCAGTGGCACCACTGAGGTACCCTTGAGCAAAATACCGTCCCCACACACTGCTCCCCGTTCCTGGCTGCCCACTGCTTCACTTGGTGAATGGGTTAAATGCAGAGAAAAGAATTTCAGCAGGTTGCTTTGTCTGATTTCTTCAAGATAAGCAATATTAAAACGAGTACTTTCATACTGTTTTTTTTTTTTTTTTTTTTACATCTGAGCCATTCAAGTCAATACTGCTAATAAGATTTTAAGGCTGTTCATTATTTATCGTGATTTATGATGTACCAAGAAAATGTGTAGCAATAATTCTACTCCACTTCACAAAGAACTGTCGAGGAGACAGAAAACACATTTGTTGTATGTTACACAGAGATTTTTTTAGAAAATAGATTTTCTGTGAAGGTGGTAATGTCCTACCATTGTACCCCCTTATGTGTGTATATGTATGTATAATATATGTACTATATTTATATAAAAATATATAAATACACACACACACACACATATATATATACATATACTGAGATGAGATGAGAGGAGCTGACTGGACTGGATCACTAGAGCACTACAGTAACCATGCCTACTAATATTTACGTGTGTGTGTGTGTGTGTGTGTGTGTGTGTGTGTGTGTGTGTGTGTGTGTGTGTGTGTGTGTGTGTGTG
>JBBPCZ010105935.1:0-10822 GCA_037974445.1 Brycinus macrolepidotus
GTGTGTGTGTGTGTGTGTGTGTGTGTGTGTGTGTGTGTGTGTGTGTGTGTGTGTGTGTGTGAATGTGTGTGTGTGTGTGAGAGAGAGAGAGAGAGAGAGAAAGAGGAGGAGAGAGATAGAGAGTGTGAAAGAGAGGCTGTCATTGCATGACTTACTGTGCATATCTGGAGAGCTACACCACAAGACTGACAGCATTTCTCTCTTCTGCACACATTTACCACACACTCATATTGTTAACCCTTTACACTGCGTGCTTATTATTTCACAATAAATTTTGACACTTACTCTCAATAACTGCTATAAATCATCCAGTAACTGCTATAAACGATTCAGGAACTACTGCAAGTGATTCACTGACTACTGCAATTTATTCAGTAACTACTTTAAATGATTCAGTAAAGGCTTTTTTTTTTCAGTAGCTTTTAGAAATTATTCAGTAGTTGCTGTAAGAGATTCAGTTACTACTGCAAATGATTCAGTAAGTACTCTGAGTAGTACAGTTATTAATACGAACTATTCAGTAGCTACCATTAATGATTCAAGACCTACTATAAGAGATTCAGTTACTACTTTAAATGATTCAGTAAGTGCTATAAGAGGTTCAGTTACTACTATAAATAATTCAGTAACTATATTATTCAGTAAGTGTTATGGATTATTAGAGTTGCTACTATTAATTACTAGATTAATTACTAAATGGGGCAGTTGGTGGCCTAGTGGTTAGGGAGTTTCCCCTGCGATCAGAAGGTCGTGGGTTCGAATCCCAGGACTGCTAGTGTACCCTTGAGCAAGGTACCGTCCCCACACACTGCTCCCTGGGCGCCCCCTTGGTGGCAGCTCGCTTGGTGAATGCGTTAAATGCAAAGAAAGAATTTCACATTGTTCACACATGCTGTGGTGTGCTCACAGGTGACTGCAAGGGGCCACTTTATTTTGCTTTTATACTATATACTATTAAAAACTATATATTATTTGATGTACATCCGTCAAAATGGCACATAATTCCTGAATAAGTGCATTTAGTTCTTACACCTCTGTAGAAAGCTTTAGCAGTAGTGACGGACAAATAACCAGGAGCAAATAAGGCTCATAAGTAGACAAGATGATTTCTTCACAATAACTTCAACAAGAACCAGTTGCAAAGTAACAACTTGCTTTACAGTGCAGCTAACAACTGACTAATGTTCTATATCAGCACATGCAGAATATCACTAAATAACACAAAATACAATGGTTGGGGCTTCTTTGGTTCACTTTTTCGGTTAAAACTGCTGTATTAAACTGCTGTATAAAAACAACTGATCACTCGAGGTTGTGCATGATCCTGAATAATTTAAAAGCTGTGATGATCTATGACCAAATCATGGCCGTAATGTTATTCACCATAACACACTTACTCTTGTGTTCTATTGCTTAAGCATACTATACCTTACACTAGCTTAGTTACTGTTAACAGTTTAACATCCTTAAGATCATTTATCTGTCAATGTGTGACTTACTCTCTTACTTTTTCTTCACTCTGTTTCTTTCTGTCTTTCAGACACACACACACACACACACACACCTATGCTACCTGGTGCAGTGGAGTGTAAGAAGAGGCTGTGGTTTTATCTAAAAGAGCAGAGTTCTCCGCCCAGTGGAGCAGAAACAGGGATATCTTTACGGAAGTTGGAAAAGTGCTGGCCTTGTGCACATTTTTTTAAGAAGAAATAAGAAAAGTTTTTTCCAGCTTAGTGCACACCACTCAAGGCCGGAAAGCTGCTGCAAAATCATTAATTACTCTAATCACTACCTGAGCCTGTTCACTCTCTCATTCAGCCCGTGAAAGAGGAAGGTGGGGCTGTTCTGCTCTCACTGAATAGAGCACACACACACACACACACACACACACACACACACACACACACACACACACACAGCAATACATAGAGAGATGCACAGGCATGCAGAGACAGAGGCAGGCAGAGACAAAAAAAACAAAATAAAACAAAAAAATATGTGTGTGCACGTGCATATACACATTCAAAAGTAATATTTAAAAACTGTTCAGATGAGCAGTGAGTGTGTTTTTCACATTAATATTACTAAATATGCTAAATAAAACTAAAAAGAATAAATACAAATAACATTATATGATATATAGTGATTTTATTTACAGTATATCGGTGTGTTCCTTGTGGAAGTCCAGTATTACTAGTTACAATCAGAAACCTAGTTTGACTCAATCAGTACTTCATTAAATTAAATCAGTCCAAGCAATGGCTGGTGACATTGACGAGAAATCTGCAACCAGATTTCTGTATTTTACTTACCAGCTCACAAAATATCAACTACTTCTTTTTACAAACCTTGAGACTTTTTCTTGTTACTTTTTTTGTTTGCATTTATTCTGTTATCTATCTCTATAAATATGTATGTGTGTGTGTTTACTTTCCTAGTACTTTTTGTATTGTTCTCTTCTTTAACAGTCTCATATACACAGAAACACATGAGGGGACATGTGCCCTCCTGTTCTCTCAGGACAGCTTGGGCCCAATTTAACCTCTACATTTGTGTATGTCGGTGTATGCGTGTGTTTTCTCATGCAGGTAATTTTCTGTCTGCTTCTTGACAGACAACTCCATTTCTCCCTGAAGGTACCTCCATCACATCATTACGCCCTGGAATTCACCTGCAGTCTCGTTAACAATCGCTGTAAGTCCTCTTCATGTGTTTTTTCTCTCCCTCACGTCCTCATTCCCCTGCAGCTGTGTCACAGGTTACCCATCATTGGAGCTCTCTGAGCGGCAGGAAGCAGTGGTGATGTTCTGTTTGGCACATTAACTCACTCAGCAACATTCCCTTCTCTTCTTACTGCTTAAAAGCCATTAAGAGTAATACCTAGGCTCGATGGGTCCTGAGTCATTGACATCCTCGCCACACGAAATCCACACGAAGTGATGTTATATGCTTTTTAGATGGACCTGTACTGTAAAAGTATGGTTACTTCAGTGTGATCAAGGATCTCAAGTAGGCAGAAAAGAGTATCAGGCCAAAAAACGTCTCAAGTACTGACTTCACAGTTGTCTAGTGTGACATCTCAGACCATCCAGCATATACACAGGAGCGCAAAAGTGAGAGAAGTGAGCAACAGCTAGTTTCAAGCACAAAAAAGAGAGAAAATCAGTTTACTAAGTTACTACACGTCAACGTTCTGCGTTCAATTTTCAGTGAGGCACAGAACTATACTTTGTATGAAGCGTTCTCCTGTTCAACTGTTTCTCCCGATTGTGGGGCCTCAGCCAGTTCCTAGCATGAGCAAGTACTTACCTAGCAAGCAAGTTAGCATCTAACTGTGTTAATGGCAAGTAACCAATAATTCAACATTGTTTAACATAACGTCATTGGACAGCTCAGCATGCTTGAAGGAGAACACTAACTTCCAACTGTGTTCAGCTAAGTATCACGCTGACTGATGGGGGAGAGGGAGGTCCATTCTACCAGCCTATAGAGTGCAAGGCCAGTTATGCTCTCTTGGACTCTCTGCCAGGGGGCAATCCTCTAATATACTGTTTTTTTTAAGGAAGTGCTGTAAATGGCCACTTAGCCAATGCCAGCTGTGGTATTCTGCCAGTAACTAGGCAGTTAAAATGACTTAAGCATGTGTATATTGTGTTTACAGTTTTTTTTTTTTAATTTATGTTTTCCTCTTCTAGTCACGGTCTAGGCCTGAAAACCATGCGTATGTACATTCAATGTTGCTGCTGTTGAAGTGAAACAGTTTACTGATATGGGAAACATTTGTTGGATTATTATAATGGCACATTAGTTAGTCTGGTGCGATAACAGTTACCCATATATCTTTATACCTAGAATAAAGAATGTCCAACAGGACCAGAGCTAAGGGACATTTCTATAGAACAAACATTCAGGGGTGAGTGTGCTTCATGTCAGCAACACGCTGTGTCCTTGTTATCGTAACTACAGCATTCAGTCATCTGCATGACCTTCTTGCAATTTTATCTGTAGAACTGTGTGTAATTCATTTGCTGAAATTGCGTTGTTTCACTCAGCACTGGGACAAGTCTGTGCCCCAGGGTCTCGAGCTGTACCAGCAGGGCCTGGGCCTGGGAGTAATGAGTTCGCTCAGCCCTGTGTGTGCTCCAGACACACTCCCCTGTGCCTGGACGTGAGTCACCAGCCCCTCATTCACTCACTCAGTGACCCAGCACCCTGCTCCTCGTTCTGTTTTTGCTCTTGAGGGCTGTGAGCTGTTACTGCAGCAGTGAAGGGATGTTAACTCCATATGTGCTGGTTTTGTTCTGCTGGGGGCTTCTTGGGAGGGTTTCATGTAGAGCACAAGTGCCATCTGGTGGACAGAGAAAAAACCAATCTTCAACAGCAAATAACTATTTGTGAAGCAGAACTGAATTACTAAGTATTAAGTATAATACAAAGCTCCTTGCATGTTGAGGGGAAATTAAACTGATGCCTCTGTAAAATTATCAGTAAATGTAATTCTTTCAAAAGCATGTAAAAGCGTTTAACAATGCATTCGTTGTCATTATAAAAATGCCCCTGGGGTTTCTGTTTTATAGTTATGTAGGTCACCATTGTGTTTGATCATTTAAATGTAAACAGTTATTGTAATTCCAGTGTAACAGTAAATTTCAGTTAACTATAAAATCTACAAATGCAAAGAAAAGAGCAACTATTATTCAAGAACAATTATTCTCTCAAATTTGAGAGCAACAACCTAAATCACTTGGTTGTACCAGTGAGGTAAAAGTGCACTCTAATTGGTTAGTTGAATTCTGCCATCTGACTGTTTTCAAACTGTGTGCCTGAGTTAGATTTTTACTTACTGATTCTTGCACTCTGGATGGTTAGTCAAACACTACAATCTGATTACCTACTCGAATCCCAATCATTTATCTTAGTGAGTCCTGGGCTACTTGGTTTACTTTCTCTAGCAACTTGAACTGCCTCACATATGCACACTGTGTAGCCACACATTATTGAATGTTTTTGGATGGTGGGGGTACAGTGGAGCTCCTGGAGGAAAAGTCATACGAAGCCTTGTGAAGAAAACATGGAAAACCAGTCCTGAGAGTGAACATGCTAACCCCTCTATCACACTGCTACTGGTTGGGTATTTGTCACTGCAGAAAGACAAATCGATGAGGTGCAGGTGGATCCAAAACCAGCTCCGCCCATCAGTTCAGGGACTGAGTGGGTTCTGATCCGTCACCTCCAACATCATCAGAACTGATTGTATTTTTCAAGTTTATTGCAAGAATATTTATCATTTGTTTCACAAAACTGTAAAGTATTAATCCCTTTTAGTAGCTCTGGTAAATTTATATTTCATTCTTGATGTGGTATCTTTGTTTTATAATAGCCCCTTTTACTGAAAGTGTACACCGATCATCCACAACATTTAAACCATGTGACAGGGTTCATTGATCCAAGGTTCGCTGATGCACATGAGGACCAAAGACTTGCCTTTCTGTTCTAATCCTATGGAAGAGCTACGGCAGCATAAGCTGCTCGAAAAAGTTTGTGCTGGATTTGATAGAAAGGTGACAGAATACACAGTGCATTGCAACTTGCTGTGTATGGGGCTGTGTAGCCGCAGACCGGTCAGAGTGCCCATGCTGACCCCTGTCCACCACTGAAAGTGCTTACAATGAGTACATGAACATCAGAAGTGGACCAGGGAACAATAGAAGAAGTTGGCCTGATCTGATTAATCACATTTTCTTTTACATCATGTGGATGGCCAGAGGCATGCGTGTCACTTACCAGGGGAAGAGATAGTACCAGGATGCCACACTGCAGAAATAATTCAGAAATGGCTTGAAGAATATGACAAAGAGTTTAAAGCGTTGACTTCAAACTCCTCAGATCGCAGTCCGATTGAGCATCTGTGGAAGTACTGGACAAACTTGGCCAAACCATGGAAGCCCCACCCTGCAATCTGCAGGACTTAATGGATCTCCTGTCTTTGTGTCAGATACCACAGCACACCTTCAGAGGTCTTGTCGATGCTTTGCCGAGGAAGAGCTGTGTTGGCAGCACGAGGGGGCCTACACAATATTAGGCAGGTGGGTTTAATGTTAAGGCTGATTGGTGCATGACAAATGCATTTACCTAATTTTTGGTATTGAGTGTATTGAGCTGTTATTAACTAGACTCAATGAATAACCTAACTGTTGTCGCTGCTCTAACCTTATTTCATTTCTTAAAGTTAGTTTTAATGTTACTCTCCCCTTTGGCACTGATGTTTCTTTATATTTAAAGGTGATCTACCCCCTACATCTCTTTCTCTTTCTCTTTCTCTCTCTCTCTTTTTCACTCTCTGTCAGCTAATACAGCAGCTGTGGGACAGATGTGAAGATGGTTCCTCTTGAGACCAAGTTTGGCATTCTCCAGTGCTCAACAGAAAAGCCCCCTGTCCCATCAGCTGAGAATCCTTAGTCATGGTAGCCGTTAGCAGTTCATCAAATTACTTATTAAATTACTCAATATTATTAAAGACTGATTTACGGTAAGTATGCATCATTCCATTTGAAAAATTTGGGATAGGATTTTGGAGACATTTGCTTGGTGGCTCTTGTTTCAGAGATAAACAGCTGAACTGGATCATAGAAAATGCCTGTGTTCTCTCAGCATGCAAAATGCACTAGGATCCCATGTTAGTCTCGTCTGCTGGAGTACTGCTAATGCCATCAACTAAAACATGCCTTTTTTCTTTTATTGTCTCTTCATGTGTCTTGTTGTGTGTAAGATTTCGCAGAGTTACACATACAATATATCTACATTAGTGACTGCACATTTTACAAGCATGATAGACTATAAACAACTGTTTAAAAGAAATATAAAATACGAAGTATAAATACATACATAATTACAACTACAAAAGTGACAAAAAAGTGATTTCATGTTTAATCTATTTCCGATTGGTTGCTAATGTTTTTCCAGACAGTAACTACACTGTAAATTTAGTTAACTTAAAAAAGTTAACTTAAAAAAAATCTTGTAAACTCATTGCCTTGAATCACTTAAAAGAATGAAGACTGTTTTTAAGCTTACATCACTCAAACCTAAAGTAAGTTTAATTTTATTAAGTGAGTTTTCTCAATTGATTCAAGGCAATGAGTTTGCATGATCTTTTTAAGTTACTGAAATTTACAGCGCATAGTATTTGAGGTGGTCGTTAGGGTGTTGCTAACAAGTTGCTACAGTATCTCCAGTGGTTGGTAGGGAGAACGTAAGTGGTTGATATGGTGATACAAGAAGTTGCTAGGGTGGTGCTAGGTGCTTCCTAGTAATTTAGGGCCTGAAACAGCAGTAATTACAAAGTATGACAAAGTATCTGTTGCTCCAAAAAGAGAAACACTGGTTTTGAATGGACAGTTAGCCTTTGGGCAATTAGCCTAGCACTTTGTGTCCTTTTCTTTGTAGGGGTGAAAACTAGACAAGCGTTCAATGATAGGGTCAGAAACGCTACTTCTTGCACAGAGCAGTATGGAAAACTTGATAAATGCTAGCAGTCTTTGGTGTTGAGTGCTGAGTGAGTACCGGTTGCCTAAAATATCAACTTTTCAGCCTTTTTAGTTTGCAGCATTATCCAACATTACCCTGGATGCAAACAGTGATGACAGCAGCAGGGCTGCCAACTCTTCAAAAAACCTTGGAGTGAGATGTGAGATATTGGGGTGTGTGTGGCCGATGTCTGGGGGCGAGAGGTGCTGGAGATACAACCTTTCTCGCTTTACGTTTTACTCATGCTTATCATCTATGTGTAACAAATAAACATCTTTGAAACCGGTGTTTTCAGCGAATCATTTTTCACATGAGTGGAAAAAAATTACAACAGAAGAAAGTCAGATTTGGCGTGAGATTTCTTTCTTGAGCGTGAGAGCGTGAGATTGAGGCTGAATGCGTGACTGTCACGCCGAATGCATGAGAGTTGGCAACCCTGCAGCAGCCAGATGTAGTCAAATTAATTTCAGATTATGAACCAGACAGTTATGCAGCAAGTGGGGCAAAATGGAAAGCCGTTGTACAACTGCAACTGCTTTCCTGTGCTAACAGAGAGAAAAAGAGTTCATGGTGTAAAGAGCTCCACTATCGTTTGTGCTGAAACTGACACTTTTCATTTGTGTTTTTCCTTTACATTTTTGGGGGGCGGACTTATTTTAAATTGACGGAGAAACTACTTTTAACCCCAGGCCATTATTCCTGCTGTTGCACTGCACCATATGGCACTTAAAAAAAGGTTTTACACCGTGAGTCCAATTTTCACTTTTTCCTGCAGGTTCCTGGAAATACTACCTGCTGTACCATGCTGTTTCAGAACAGTATATGGGATTTATATCAGCAGCAGTGAGCACAGGAAAGTCATACAGGCATGGCGAGATACAAGTTAACTTGGGTGGTCTCTTTCAAACAGTTTAATGCTCAAATACAGTCTGCATAAACTTTTCATCATTTACAGCTGGTAACACTAGTTTGTACAGAATCCTAGGATAAATAAAGTTGCCACATTACTTGTACTTTTCCACTGCAAGAAAACAGGCATGCGGACTGACAAAACACTCACCACTTGTATGTCCGGCTGCATGCAGTCCAAATTAAAAAGCACTGCGGGGCAGTTTAGGCTTTCCATTTGAATTGCATCCTACTCGCTGAAGGAATTTTCTTCTTCTATCTACTTGCCTTGATTTTCCTGATCTGTAAGCCATGGCTGCACTAAATATGGGTGACTAAGATGTGGGTCATATTATCATATTAGGCTATCATATTAGGTCAAATCAAGGAAAACAGATAGGGAAGGAAGTTTTATTGAGGTATTTGGACTGTCCCTGTGTTTAGTTACGTCTGGAAATTTAATAGCAGTTTCTTTATTGCCAAAGAAAATCCTGACCAAATCACTGCATTAGTTTATTTTGTTCCAATTTTAAGCTCCAAAAAAAAAAAAAAAAAAAAAAAAAAGTTTTTCCTCAAGCACAACAATTTGAACTCCTCAGCATTGCAGTTTGTAAAACATTATGACACCCATATTTCCAAAATCTCAACAAAAAACATGGATTTTTATAATAAATAAATAATTTTGCCATTTTTACAGCATATTTTGATAATTTAGATCTTTACCCCACATTAATATCCCAATATTAATAAGGATGGGTATTTGATTGACTGTTTTCTGACCTGGTTGACTGAGCTGAATGGAACTTTAGAAGATGAGAGCAAAAGTAGCCAGGTGTAAACATACCAAATTTCAAAACTATAGCTTAAACGGTTCTTGAGATATTGCAGTGTGTCACTTGCAGCGCCCCATTTGGATAAAACTTCACAACTTTTGCCATGTTTCCAAAGAATATGGTAGTGATATGGGGTGTGAATTCTTGTGAAGCCCGAACATTAACATGACATGATATTGTCAAAGGCATATTTTGAGATACTGAAATGTTTCGCTTGCAGCAGTTGTCCAGCTTTTGACCAAAAAGTGCTTATACCTCACTCTAGGGGACGGTAGCTTGAAGAGATACGGCCTCCTTAGCGTATAACAAACCTCTTATTCCGTATGAGCCAATATAAAAACATTCTCAACAACATGCTTAATATTCCATATATTATATCCAGAATATCACAATATGGAACAGGGGATACTGACAAGACACTCATTAAGTTGGAGGCCATTGCTTTGTACTCTTTCTGGAGAAAGGCCGGATTTAAATTTATCATCTTCCTAATCTAGAATTAGCTTTCTAAAAACACTGCAATGTTGAGATTTTCCTAACCTTTAGAGAGTGTTGATCATGCTAACTTTACCATGTTCATCAAACTTAGCACGCAGTTTAGCATGTGATTGGCAGTGTGGGGCTGTTTTGAATGTACAGATGCAACACAAATTGCTTTGGCGCCACCTTGTGGTGCTTTTGGAGGAAATGCAAAAAATATTCGAGCAGCTGGGCCCACGTGTACATCCTAAAGGTTTTTACACACATACACACACACACACACACACACGCGCGTGCACGCCACACACATGCACGCCACACACACACACGCCCATGACCTAAATCAGAATAATGTTTTCCTCAGTGGTTTTGCAGTGCCGTAGGCTTTTACCCTCACAAGGGATGACATCTGCAGGGTTGCGCATTAATCACACACTAGCACACACACTTACTCTTTCACACAAGCACACACACACACACACACACACACACACACAAGGACATGACTCCTTAGAATGATTTTGTTCTTCATCGAACTATACTTTCACATTCTATAAAAGCAGCGGTTCAGTGAAAAATAATTTTTTTTTTCAGGGGAGAAAAAGTCCTTAGTCCCAGTGCAGTCGCCTAAGACGTGTCTGGTGTTTAAAGCTTACTTGTTTACTTTTGCACTGGGGTTAAACCAAATGTAGCTAGAAAGTAAAGGAAGCGTATATATCACCAAACAAGACCAGTCAAACTGCATGTCCAAATCACTGCTAAATATTTTCCAGCAAGCTATCTCTTTAACTCCAGAGTCAGCAACTGAAGCTGGACTAAAGTGAAGATGGTCACAGTTGATGGAAGAAATGTGGACCAAACGTGGACTGCTGACGTTAAAGAATGTCGTGTGTAGCCGTATCACGTAGTGAGGTCTCCATGTGAGTTGAGTGAAAACAGACTTTTTACAGCACATTCAGACATTTATCAGGTCTGTATCTCTCTCTCTCTCTCTCTCTCTCTCTCTCTCTCTCTCTCTCTCTCTCTCTCTCTCCCTCTATCTCTCTCTCCTCTTTCCTTCCTCGATCAACAGAATATGTGCTCTTTTTTCTTTT
>JBBPCZ010105966.1:0-10822 GCA_037974445.1 Brycinus macrolepidotus
GGTGGTGCTGAATGCTGAGTGGTTGGAACTCCTTTATCTAGGCTCCTTGTATCTTTAGACACTTTGCAGCCTGTCAGTAAAACATTTGTTCCCATTTCTTTCATTTAATCTCCTCAGTATGACAAAGATAAAAAGTATTTTTGCACCAACAAGGAGATTCAAAGCAAAATATAAAGAAATGAGGGGCTCAAGACTTTTGAACGATACTGTATGTCATACGATACCGACAGATTATGTAACCATACCACAGGAGGAACTTTCAGGACCTTCTAAGCCTTTTCTGAAGGCTTAATGTTTTCTAGAGAGTGCTGTGCAATGCTGTTAGCTTAGTGCTTACATACTACTAGAATCCCATTGGGACGCTAGCAGAAATTAGGATTATCGTAGAGAAAAAACAGCATACAACTTATTTATCAAAGTCAATTAAAATAAAACAAACTTTTATATAAGCTGTGTTTTGAGGTTATACATTAGTTTTAAAGGGTAGAAGCTTTCTTCTAATACTCCCAACATCAACTTATAGAACAAATGCTTAATTTTGCCGGGCTGAAAGGTTACCCAGCAATGAAAGCTCAATTTATTGCATAGAAAGCGCCCCCTAGTGGTCTGACACTGACAAGCAATTGCCATTTCTGCACACAAAAACATATTTTAGGTGACTGAAACTAACCCAAACCAATTCGTTCTCATTTCAATTTGATTAAATTTGAATTTAATATTAAAAACACAAATCTGGGGCATGTTCCAAGGGTAGCTGCACACAAGTGGTGTTCTATGCTTGATTCGAAATGAGGCCGTCTAGATTTTTCCAGGTGTCATACGGAGAATGGCAGATATGCCTCTACAAATGTTTTGATGGTGTCAGTAACTATCAACAACTGCTGATGTCTGGTGTCTGAAGCCCAGGGCGTCTATCTTATCGCTTCCTTCCTCCTCTTACGTTTGAATGATGACTCTCTACCTCAACTCTACCATCTCAACGAAGCCAATTTCTCAGCAAAAGGCGATGCACAGCAGATACCACTGATCTAGCAAGACTTTACAGAACACACGAGCCTCCCACGATGGATTCTCCGCTGTGTTTCAACGAGCATCACAGTCAGGCAGCCTATCGAGAGCGATCCAGAGAGACTGGGGGGGGAAAAATACTATAAAATAAAGAGTTATATTTGCCACAACAAAATATTTACAGAGTTACCGGGGAGCCTGTTTGCCCACTGAGGCCCGAAACCCATTGCCAGTCCCGCAGTGAGGCATAAAACTCATTCACAGTCCCTGAAGAGCTCCACGGCCGCTGCTGGAATTGAGACCTTTCTACCCACCCCGCAACCCCGGTCAAGACAGGGGAGCGCTACGGCCCGCGGCAATAAGTCCACCGCTAATTACGGAGAAAAGTCTGTGGTTGCCTAGCAACAAACCCTAACCCCCCCCACCACCACCACACTAGTGGGGTTAGAAATGGAGGTAAGGTCCGGTTCTTCCCTGCCAGGGATGCAAATTATCCTTTACATGACACCGTTTGAGCACAAAAGCGAATCACTAAACACAAGCCAAGGTGATATGAACTACAAGAAAAGCACCAAGAGGTCCTGCAGACTCGGTTCTTATGGAATTCTCTTCCATGGAAATCAACGAGGATGAAGCTGGACCACTGGTTTTGGCTGCGGTTGGTGCCGAGACCTCCAATAACCTACTAATACAGGTTTTTCGAAAAGAAGGTTGTAAAGGGGCTCATGAATCATCTGCACTATACAGGAACCCAAAACAGACACAAGGGCAAGAAGTGAGCTGATAGACTTTTGTAGGTAAACTTTCTCAAGATCTTAGGGAGGCATTAATTTAAAGTGAATTTTGTGATGTAATAAAGGACCCTTAATGGTTCTGTGGAACCTTATGTGGAGGTTCCATTCAATGAAGCCATTCAATGAAGTGGTTCTTCTAAAGAATTGCTCCAGAAAGCCATGTTTAGCAAGCAGGGCTGTTACATTAATCCATTTTTTTTTTATTTTTTTTTTTATAATTTTAGCTTCCAAAAATGATTATTATGCTTCATATGACATTATTACATCGATGTCAGACAGAAAAAAATGATTTTGGTGTATTTTTATTTATTATTTTAACAAAATGAGTATAGGTTTCGTAGTTATTTAGGTAGGCTTTGGAAATGTAGCCTTACAATATAGTTAATCTTACATATTTTTATTTGTTATTATTTAATTATACATATTTATAATATACGTAAATACAAAAATAAATAAAACGGTGAAAAAAAATGCAACATTGCATTTTCACAATCGACTGAACCAACTACTAAACCTATATTCATTCTATTACATATATATATATATATATATATATACACACAGTATATACATATAAATTTATATACATATATGTATGTGTGTGTAGATATATACATAAACAAACAAACACACACAGCTTAATGGTAAAAGTAATTAACTATTTTTAATTCATTAAGAAGTGTCCAATCTCAGTACAGGCCTGTCCTACCATTTTGCCTGCTGTTGGTGCTTGGACCCCTAATATCATTCCAACACTATTTTTACACACACAGATTAAAGAGGAGCTCATATATTCTGTAATCATCTTCACTGTCTGAACAGACTCAGCGTGTTGATCCACCTCCTAGATTGACTGCGAGAACAGAGACTTTCTCGGTTTTAGATCCCCCAGCAGAAGGGCTTGATGTAAAACTCAGCGAAGACGGCGGAGTGTTTTATCGTGTTCCTGAAAGCGTGCAGGAGAGCGAGTGAGTATCAGGGCTGCTGCCGGTCCCAGGTGGGGGAGCGAGCGGGGGGACGCATTATCAGCGCTGTTCGTCCTGTTTGTGAGTGACTGGGAGCGGCAGCTCTTTTGCCATGCAGATGATGTTCTGTTGTTCTGCGACCGAGCGACAAAGTACAAACCGAGCTGAACAGCGCGTCTCTCGGGGGCAATGCCGGGGGCTTTCGATTTATAAAACGAATTACGGTACGAGGTGTAGAAGAAGAATAATGACATTTGAATAAAAAATGACCTCCTTGCCTGGATCTACAAGATTCAACATGAGTGCATGGGTTTAAACAATTGTACACACACACACACACACACACAGATCAGCCACAAGATTAAACCACTGACAAGTAAACACTGATGATCTGGTTCCAGTGTCTCCGGGGGGAAGTCAATGTTGGACGTAAAAAAATGTATCTGGGAACTTTGAGAAGAACCAAACTGTGACGTCTGGATGATTGAACATCTGCAATACGGCAAGTCTTGCGTGCAGTGGTCAGAATTTGCCAAAGTTCTCCAAATAAGGAGAACCGGAGAGCCCGAGACTCACTGGTGAGAGAAGGTCTCTCTGCTCTGATCCCAAAGAAGATCTGCTGTAGAACAAACTGCTGAAGAAGTTCATGCTGCTCTGATAGAAAGGAGACGCTGTTCCTAATGGCAGTTCCTCTTTCAGCAGGATGATCTTCCCCCACACTGTAAACACTGTTCAGGAACCGTTTGAGGAACATCACAAAGAGCTCAAGGTTCCTCCAGATCTGATCGACCTTCTGTGGGACAAACTAGTCCGATCTATGGAGGCCCCATCTCACAGCTTAAAGGATCTGCTGGCGCAGAACCACAGACCTTCAGAGGTTCGTGTGGAGTCAAGACCTCAGAGCTGTTTTGGAGGAACAAGGGGAACTTGCACAATATTAGGGCAGATATTATGTATGCATGTTTCTATAAATGTAGAGAGAGATCACGCTGTGAAACAAAGAACCAGGCCTTTCTTTGCGTGGCGATTTTCTGGAAAGTTTTCCAAGAACGTAAACACCGCCATGAGATTAGCAGTTAGTCAGAACAGACCAGTGGGCAGCAGTTCTTCACTCCAGGATGAATCACGCTCAAGTCTTTTGTTCTCACATTTAAAGAAAACACTGTACGTATCTGAGTCGGTGTGAAACTAATTGACATTATCAAAAAAAAAAAAACACACCCCAAAGAAAAACAGGCAGGCTTTTTTCTGGCAGTCAGAAAAACGCGTGGACAAACTAACTTTGGTGTTATTTTTTGTTATTCTCTCTCTCTCGACAGCAGTATCTCAAAGAGGCCACTCGTTATAGAGTGCCCCTCCCCCTCCCCCTCCCCCCCTCTCCACTCCACACCGGCTGTCTCTTTGGCTGCTAATTATGTTGCCGTTGTTCTTCCACTTGACAGCCGAGTCCCACCCAACACATTTTCTCCGTCTCCGCCGCTTCCCCTGCCTCCGCCCTGACGACGCGGGGTGTGCCGGCGCTTCCCCAGGTTGACGTCCCCCGATAGACGCCGGCGTGCCTTCCCCGGGCCTCTCCGCCATAATTACCACCGCGCGCTCGCACCACCGGGACGCGCCTCGGCTAATTACGCCCGAATAATCACCTGTTTGTCAGGACCTGCCGTGTTAAAGCAGAGGGCCTCGGCTCTTCCGCTGTCACTCAGGAACACAGGCTCCTCACGCCCTCCTCTGTTCCCTTCATTAGCCGCTTTACTGGGCAGAAGCTGTTTTCTGGAGCCTCACAAGAAGGTTAAGAACAAATTTCCAAGGAGGAACCGTCTAATTTCTTTTCCGATTTCCGATTCATTAATTTGGAAGATTTTTAAGCCATGTAGCGCACATTTAGAGATCTGCAGATTCGAGACGTTTTCAAAATACAAAATATTAAAAAGCTAATTCAGCGCTGACCTTGTGATTGAAAACGTTGAGTGTAAAGATACACTTGACGAAATGAACATTGTAGAAATTTGATAAATAAACATGAAGGGGTATTTTTGGCTGTTGTTTTTAACTGTACACTGTTCGTTAGGAAGTTAAATAATTAATACTTGTATCTTTTTATTATTAATATTAAACTGATGTACATTAAACTGATGCACGCATATATATATATATATATATATATATATACACATATACATACATATATATATATATATATACACACACACAAACACATACACATACATGTATATATATATATATGCACACCATTCAGAGTGTAAGCATCTATTTATAGTCATTTCTTCTCGCCTGCCTTGAGATTTGACCACCACCTTTTGATATCATCTTGTTTTATAATTATACGTTTTTCTCAGTCATTAATGAATCATCTCTAACTCTGTTGACGAGTCCAGTATTAGATGATGTTCAGTTGTTGAATATTAACACTGTATAGGAATAACTCCATGCATGATTAGCAACATCATTGGTTTTATATCACCTGAAACAGTCAATACTTTTTACAGTAATATAAATACGAGGGTGCAAACGGGCGTCCGGTGCTGCCTGTAATAAACGGACCCTCGGCTCTTCTGTGCCCATAAAGGCCGGAGTAACGGGTGGATGAGTTTCACTGTAAAAGCAGTGGAGCTGTTTTCTCTCCTCACACCTCATGGGAACGCTCCTTCGTGAGGACCGCGCACAGCCTCACAGGCTGCCCGTTCCAACATCAGCCTGCAGACACATCACTGAAGCTCATCATTTACATAGCAACCGTGGATACTGCTGGATTGGAACGATGTCATAACCTGATTATCATTTGATTTCAGCTTGATTTCAAGGCAAGGAAGTACAGCTTTTTTGGGGGGGTATAATATTACTGTGAACAATGTGTAACTTGTCTGTTACATTATTACTGTTTTGCCAATGCCAGCTGAGGACACTCCAAGGTGTATCTGTATATATATCCACAGTGTTCATACATATATATATATATATATATATATATATATATTTCCACTATGTACAACACATACAAATGTCCATATTTATATTTTTTGTATTAGTCTTACAGTGTACTTTTTATTTTATCTTGTTTTGTTGTATAGCTTTTAATCTATTGTTTTGCTGCTTTTAACTTTCTTCTTTCTGCCGTAACAACGCAAATTTCCCACTTGTGGGACTAATAAAGGTTTACTTTATCTTATCTTATCTTATCTTCAGGTTCCATCACTTAAAATAAATGAACACTAGAGCTGTAATCGAGTCCCTATCTGAGTTCAGTTTAACAAAATTCTAAAATAGTCTGACGAAACTCCTAAAAAAATTCCCAACCAGCTCACAGAACTTATATACTGTTGGCCATTTTTGACCATCTGCACCAGTTACACCAACGCGGTGGTGGAGCTGGATGGGCTACTGATGATGTCTGTGGTCCACCACAAGCCACTAAACAACACAAATAGTGCCTCAACAGATGGACTACAGTTCTAATAAACTGGCCACTCAGTGCATCAGGAATTATAAAAAGTTTGAACAGTAATGGTCATAAAAAATGAAACAACCTTAAACTCTGCTAGCAGTACAGATTGGAAGTCATAATTGGATTCATGTTTTATTTCAGCTTGATTTTAAGGTAGGAAAGTTTGTCTTCATGTCGCACTACCTTAGTGAAATCAGGTCCATAACTGAGTACATGTGGTCCTCGGTTTACGAAAGTCTCGACATACGACGTTTCTAGTTTCCGACGCTCACTCCCATAAAAACTTTTAAAAATTGAGACGTGAGTTTCCTTAGCAACAAACATGAAGTAATCAATTCCAGCCCTAGCAACAGGATTCGTTTTAGATAACAAAAATGTTCTAGGATTCAGATCTTCCTGAAGATCAAGAACGGAGGCTGTGTTTCTATATATATATATATATATATATATATATATATATATTATGTATAAGCAGTTGATGTGTTCACCATCATAAGTGGAGAATATATTTAACTAAAGCTCTTGACATTCTTCTAGTATCCATGACCACTTGCTCCACAGCCTGATTAAGCGCAGGTGACCTTCGGATGCTGCTCGTAAGGTCGAGACTGCAGATTCCCTGTTGAAAAGCTGTGGGAGCTTTATAATCAGACCTTTCATGTCATAAGACGATGAGGTGCAGATAAAACTATTAGTAATGGCTATAGATGCTTAGGATTGAGCCTTAAAATCCAACACTGAAGATCTGCTATGATTCCAAATCTAAAGGACTTATTTCTTCCAGGTTTTTCTGGACCTTACCAGACCCCCAGAAACCTCAGATGCCCACCAGTTTTGGTTCTAGGTCTTCCTGGACCTTGTCAGACCTCAAGGAACCTCACCTATCCACCAGGCTTAGTTCTAGGTCTTCCTGGACCTTTCTGGACCTCAGGGGCCTCAGATGTCCACTAGGCTTTGTTCTAGGTTTTCCTGGACCTTACCAGACCTACAGGAGCCTCAGATGTCCACTAGGCTTAGTTCTAGGTCTTCCTGGACCCTTCCAGACCTCCAGAAATGTCAGATATCCACCAGGCTTTGCTAAAGTCATGCTCTGCTGTATATGTATATATGTAGATACAAGAGGCCATTTTATTGGAAACATCTAAGTCCATCATATTGGTGCAGCCCATTCATCATTGGTCAATTTCTAATCATAGAACCACTGCAGGATATTATAGCAGTACGGGACCATTTACAGCAGTGATACCAACATGGAGTTGGTGTCCTGTGTAGAGCTGAGACGTACTGGTGGTAATACGTGGAGTCCAATATGGTCCAGAGTGGTCCACCAGCAGCCACTCATGAACATCAGATGGACTACTAAATTAAATTCAAGTCACTAACTCTTGCCTACAGAGTGACATCTGAGACTGCACCCAGTTACCTTAATCCTATCATTCAAGTATACGGTCCTACTTGTTCTCCTCTTGGAGAACATTGTCTGGCTCTGCCATCCCTACACACAAGGCAAACCCAGTCCAGACTGGTCTCATCTGTGGTTCTCTGCTGGTGGAATGAGCTGTCTGAGCCGAACAGAGCAGCAGAATCCCTCTCTATCTTCAAAAACTCCTGAAGACTCATTTGTTCAGAGAGCACCTCCTCTCCTGATGATCTATCTACCGTCAATAACACTTGCTCTTCTGATTAGGCTACATCATCTTGCACTACTCCCTACTTAAAGATCTAGCACTTAGAACTCTCCTGAAACTTGAGTGTTTCCTCCAATTTTAAGTCGCTTTGGATAAAAGCGTCTGCCAAAGGAATGTAATGCACTACACCAACAGATGGGCTAGATGGAGCTACAAGGGAGGGGTTTCTAATAAATTGGCCACTCAGGAATGCATCAAGGAGCTTGTATGTGCTTCTGATGAGAACGGGAAAGGTAACAAAGAACCATATAACATTTACATAATCATTTCTCACACCGTTTCCATGCTTGTTTTTAAGATAATGGTGTTATAAACATTACAGAAGCAAACACTGCTAATTCTATGTCCTGTATTTTGGGTTGAAAAGCTAAATCACAGTCAAGGGACGGTGCCAAGCACAGCTAACGAGGATAATGAAAATCCATTGTGGAATGAATGAATGGGTGCCTGTTTGTACGCTGATTTTGAAAGAGAGTGTTAGAAAAAGGGTGTTTTCTCAAATCCATGACCTACCTGAAAGAACTGAAGTGACGCCACAAGGCGATTAAGCAATTAAGCACCAAAACCTCGTCTTTGAATACTTATCTGGCCATTGAGGTAGCAAAGGAAAGAGGCAGATTTGGGAAAATAGAATAAAATTACTTCTACAACACACCTACACCAGCATAAACCAGCTGAAAACGGTCTGAAGAAATTCGCCCAAATGACAAAATGGTATACAAACTGCTACAAGTTGGGTTTAGCCACTGGTGCTTTGGTTCTGAGAACTGACATTTGTACAAGACCAAAAAAAATGCCTTTACTTTCTTTTCTCCTTGTTTTCTTCCCCCAAATCAGATTGCATGTGTTTGGTAGCGGCCTCCCTTGACAGAAGACAGCCGGAGAGCTAACGGTGCTTTTCGGAATCATTGTTATCGACTTCGTGTTGAAGGCAAGCGTGCAAAACAAATTACTGCACCTATGAGAGAACACCCCAACAAACACTCCATAATTCATCGCCAAACACCATTTAACGGCTGCTCCCCCGCACATGCAACAGTTACAACTACACATAAAGCACAATAAATATTTAAGGCCATAAATAAGTCAGACCTGCGTTTTTATCTGCGTTTTGTAAAGCAGATTCGAGGCCTCATGTACATTTGTCTCAATAATCTAATAACATTCTTACAAAACAAGGACTATTACGTAGTACATTTATGATGCCAGGGCACACTTCAAATTAAGAGTTCTATATATGATGCCATAGAAGAAACATTTCTGGTTCATTAAAGAACTTTCCAATAGATGGTTTAAAAGGATCTTCATGCTCACACTTCTCATGGGTCTTTCAGGAACTCCTCTAGACCAGTCGTCACCAAGGTCTCCTCTCCTGACATGTTTAGCTCAAACAGCATTTAACATGCTGACTCCACTCCCTCCAACCAATCAGGAGCTTATGAAGTAGTTCATTAGCCAGAGCAGGTGACGCAAGTGTTCCAGATTGTGGGTGGAACTAGACTTTTCAGGAAGGTAGATCTCCAGAACCAGGGTTGGTGACCACTGTTCAGAGCAGTTCTTGGGGTAATTCAATATACGTTCACAATATCATAAAATTAGACGATTTTTATGCTACCAATACATTTAACGAGACTATCCTTCCGGAGTACAGCTACTCTATGCTAAATGAGCCCCATCGCTTGTTCTGATTGGACAGTTTGGTCCTACTTTGGTAAAACGACACCAAAGTGGAACCAGAATCACATACAGAAATTGAAAGAGAGGAAACCTACCACTTTCTTAGCATCGTGACCATTAGACAATAATTGTAATGAGACTGTCCCTCTTGAGCACAGGTACTCCATGCTAAGCGAGTCCAACAGCTTGTTCTGATTGGTCAGTTTGGTCCTACTTTGGTAAAACAACACCAAAGTGGAACCTTACATGATTTTACACAAATAGAATCATGTCCAGAAATTGAAAAGGAGGAAACCTACCACTTCGGGTACCACATTTTGATCATCGTGACATCTATCAATATCAGTTCAACTTAAAAATCAGCATCGTCATAGCAATCTACTGAGAAGGCACTACAAAACAACTTAACAACTACTCTCACTATCACGGCTTAGTAGGGCTCTTTATTCCCAGATGTGTTTGTATCATCCGAACCGTTCTACAGTGAGTTTTGTGAAACTGGGCCAATAGGTCTGGATGTCAGGGCCAATATGCCTCAACATGCTTCCTGTGAGTTCGCTCTTCTCCTCCGTCGCTGGTGCCTGATTTATATGAGCCTACCAGTGCGTGCGTCCCCTATTATCATTGGTGTTGAGCGGAGCTTTTGAAGTGCTGTTTAATTAAGACAGAAAAGGAAATGGCTGGCAATGAGTGCACCTTGCCAAGAGCAACAGCGCTGGATTACATGCGAAACCAGCAGCGTGCAATTTGATAGAGCGGGACAATTGAGCGTGTTCACGCTAATGAAGGAGATGCCGCTATCACATCCAGGGAAGACGGAGCGAGCAAGCTCGGGCCCCGCACTCGATAAACTCAGCCCCACTTCAACTTTGATGGGCCGTATCTTTGCCGCTAATGATTTGTTTGTTGTGCGTCAGGACTGCTCTGAGCGGTCTGTAATTATTTTATGGACGCGCCATCAAAACCCTGATTGGGAGCCCTGTGTGTATTTGTCAAATAAGCGGAATAAACCATTTATCACATTTTGACCCACCCCACACCCAGCTGAACAAGTGAACCATGGTGACAGCCTGGAAACATAGATAGTACTGAGCAAGAGTCTAATTTTTTCATATTTTCCTTCCAAAGATCCAGACTTTCTTGTATTTTCAATGTGGTCTTGAGGAACAGTTCTCCAGGCTTCCTGAAGGACTTTCAAAGCCTCTCATTTCCAGTCCAGTCCCTGAA
>JBBPCZ010105997.1:0-10820 GCA_037974445.1 Brycinus macrolepidotus
ACACACACACACACACACACACACACACACACACACACACACACACACACACACACACACACACACACACTCAGTGTCTAACACCCTTTCCTCCTTTACACAAGTGCACACGTACCTGAAAGCTTCTCAGGTGTGTTTATATGTGCCCGTGAAAGTGTATGTGTTATATCCAGATGGCCCTCCTTGCTCGCAAAGTATTGAGGACAGCTGAGTGTAAATGGCTCTGCAGGAGACTGTTATACTGGTGCTGACTCGTTTGGTGATATGCCACTTTACACTTCCTACCACTCTCTCCCTAGCTAACACACACTTTCCCTTCACTAGAGAACAGGCTGCAGAAACACGGCCATGGCAAACGACAAGTAGCATAAATACAAGCGTGAGAGAGGAACACCAAATCATGTTCACAGAGTCCACCCTTTTTTCTTCCTCTACCTGCTCATTTGACGCCATTCGTTTCTAGCAGGGTGCTGTCAAATCTGTTCGTTATGTGCAAGCGTGGTGTATCTTCCTGCAGAGACAGTCCCTGTGGACCCCATTTTCCTCTCATCTCTTTCCACCCTTTCTCCTTTTCTCTTGTTTTTTAAAGTGGCAATGTGCACTGCATGGGTTTGAAAACAAGGCAATTACAATTCTCAAGGAATAACAGAAGTAGTTTTTTTTTATTAAACCAATAATGATAATTAACTTATGTACTGTTCTGTAGTGTTGCTCATTAAAGTCATTGTTCACTGTAGATAGCCCTAACCCTTTTACATTAAGAAAAATTGTTAATTTTTCTCAATGTAAAAGGGTTACTACCTTATTTATCTATGAAGTGAAGGTGAAGGTGACCATTCTGTCATACGTGAACACACCACAGCACACAGTGTGAACACCAAGTGAGGCACCAGGTCTATCTATCTATCTATCTATCTATCTATCTATCTATCTATCTATCTATTGTACACAGTTTTTTCTCTCAGGTTTAATCATTGCCAGTAAGTAAAGCTACTGTATCTTTTCAAACCACTGCTAACACAATGCCATTGGACAGCTCAACGTGTTTTGAGGAGAACGCTAACTGCCAATTCTGTTACATCAGCTAACAGATGCCTGCACTGGCTAGCATTGCGTTAAGTGATGGGGGAGTAGGAGGGCTGTCCTGCCCACCCATAGAGAGTAAGAGCACTTATGCTCACATAGACCCAGCCAGAGTAAATACGTTTAGACAGTTGCAGAGATAACTCTATCACACAATTTACTCTTATTAAGGAACACAATCTCTAATTGCTGCTATCACACCTATTTTTACAATGAAGTAAAATGATCTAAAAGAGCCAAAAATGTGTCAATTTTTCACAAACTACCATTTTGAGCAGGAAAATAAATATATAAGAATGCAACTCTCTCATGCTGTTAGTGATTTGAATGCTGTCTGAATGTACGCTCAGGCTTGTTCAGAAACCACCACACTGCTTGTAACACCAATGGCAGAGGCTGAGGCAGCTTTGAAGAGCAACTTTTGGATGCTTTCTTTTGACACATTTGATGTGTAACTTTGACTACACTCTTTTTTAAAAAGCATGTTCAAAGGGATCTCTGAGTGATGCCATAAAACAACCATTTAAACTCACTGAAGAAACACATTTTAAGATGAGATGTGTGTGAGTGTTAAAAGCCTTTTAAAGTTTTTTTTTTTTTTTTTACCAATTTTAGGATTCTTTCAAGAACCGGTACGCTATGAGGTTCTTTACATTTAAAAATATTCTTCACACACAGACACATATTTCATTTACACATATAGTCTTTTAAAGGATCATCTTGAAAAGTTCCAAACATGGTTCTTTATACATAAAAGAAGAAGAGTGTCTGATTGGGTGTTGTAGGGGGCTTATGGTAAAAATGTCCAACAATGCTTGAAGACATTTTAACAATACACAGTATATTATGACATTTAGTTTTTCTCTGAGATTTGATCAGTTGAAACAGATAGAATGCATCAGTAGTGCTAAAAATAATAAATAAAAATCCCGTCAGTTTTATTCAGCCTTTCACATGCTGTGCTGCAGTAAGTCTAAATAAACAGGACTACTGAAACATGCAGGTCAGTGTTCTAGAAGTACTGATGATATCCACTGTATGCTCAGAGAAGTGTATTATGGCATATTATTCTGTGATTTATCACGGTACAACAGAATATTGTCATATTGCACATACCTAACTTTAACCTATGTAAGTCCCACTGGACCACATGAATGAATAAGTTAAATACTTTCAGTTGAAGTGTAGAAACCAGTGTCAGCTTTACCATGGGTCATGAGCAAAGGGGCTATGGATTCATCTGTTGTGAACTGAACATTTGAAAGTACTAGTTATCATGTAGATATATAGATCACTTATATTCTCTGCTTATATATTTTTTTCTCAGGTGGTGGACCTTTACTGGGGTGTAGACCCAGAAGAGTGGGACAGCCCAGAACTCCAGCGACTGAGGATGAAGCTTCTGGAAGAATGCCTGAAAACGTCTGCAGGTCCATGCTTTGTTGTGGGTATATATGACTTTCTGTCAACCCTTAAAAATACGAAACATAAAACTCAGTCAATTTGTATCCATTACACCATTGAACACATTTGTATTCCTTTGCTGTGGACATTTAATCTTATCTTAGTCATAAGCTTTTATTACCCAGCCATTGTATCATATAAAACTGTGATTGGGTAACTATCTCATATAACAAAGGTACTTTTATACAGACATTGTAAACGAGACTCGTGTGCCTAATTTAACATCCCACAGATTGGATTAAGCTCAAATTACTGTCATCTAAATGTATGCCTTCATTCCAGGATGAAATTAAGCACAGCATGTGTTAATGCAGTATGTGTGTAGCTACCTTTTTATGAACAAGGAGACCCATCTGATTAATCTGCTCTATCTAATCTGTAGTCTGTGTTATCAGTTAAATAGATATACACCGCGGGCTGAATTTCCAGACAGGGATTAGCCTTGTCATGGACTATATTTTCCTTTCAACAGAAAATCTCCATTTAAAATCCTGTGTATCCCAGGACTAGGCTTAATCCTTGTCCGGGAAATGAGCCCAATATGTGCAACAGTTCGCAGACACCTGCTTATCTTATGAAATCAAGGGTGTTAATAGGGAGTTTGTCTCCCAGTTGTCATCATAAAGACAAATCTATAGTTAAAAATGCCCCGACTATCAGACGAGTGTTAAGGCAAACAGTGTGCTGGCCAATCTCACATTCGTTGCTGTTCAGGATCTGGTCAAATCCTCGGTGCCCCACACAGCCTGATGAACTGGAAGCATTTCAGGGGAATGTGCTGCCACATGTAGCAATCACTGTCCTTCACATTTAATAACGGTAATCACAATATCGCTGAGCAAAAAAAGGAAACACTTTCGTAATAATCCCCCTGAGGTAGTGTGTGTAGGTGTGCATGCGTGTGTGTGTGTGGTCTTGACCACTTTCAGGTCTAGTGCAGAGGAGGGATTGGTGCACAGGTGCATGAGAGATTGATTTTAAATGATTAAAATGTAAATGAGTGATGTAGGTGAGGGGGAAGAGGATAATTGGAGTCGGAGAGTGAAGTGGGAGGTGAGGCTTAGACAGTGAGAAACAGAGCAGGGAATACTATTCTCTCTCTCTCTCAATCTCTATCACTCTCACACCCACAGATTCTCTATCTATAGTCCTGTTTGAGCTGGATTACTTTTACCTAGGGAGGTACTGTAGTGATCACTGGGCTCTGAGAGTTTAATCCAGTATGAATCTGAAATATGTGAAGTTTATACAGGTTAGACGGTAATAATTCTGGAGTCAATGACCTTCTCTAATTCTCTGAACCTGGAGCTTCCTCAGTGATAGCAGTCCTATTCAAATAAACCTCACAGTAGCATAGCAAAACCTGCTAATAGACATGGTTATGAGCTGTGTTGCTCTTGTTATTAAGCACTCTGCTTGGTGCCTAATGGTAATATATACATCCTAAGGCATTTCTGTCTGGGAATTTAGGGAAATTACTCAGATACTTTATTCATACTAATCGCTTAAAGCCCCATGGAGTAATTAAATCATCTGAGGAGCACGATCACAAATATCGCTCCTAAAAGGTTATATGATTACTGACAAGATCCAGTCTCATGTAATTCAGCATGAATCTGCAATAGCCCATTACAGAATGGACTGCCATATTGGGTCCCCTGATAATTTCCTCCTTTACATGTCCTACTCAGTTTTTTTTTAATCTGGAACATCTGTGTCTGGAGTTTTTTCCCTCCTGTCCGTCTCTGTTATATGGAAAAAAAATGTTATTTACAGCTACTGCTAACCATGTTTATTCTCCTAGTATGCCAGTTGCAAAATAATGCTTAGGAAGCATCTCTCAAGCATTTCCTTGGTCTAGGCAGTAGAACATCTCCATCCTTTCAGTCTCCTCTGATTAAAGGGGCAATGGCAGCTACATCTAGGTTCATAGAAAATACAACCCACTAGAAAACTCACCCTGCTGTAATTTTAATGCAGTTTGTAAAGGGTTTACTGCTGAGGAGACAGGTAAAAAATTATTACAGATGTCCCTCTAGTAAACTATAAAATCTGCAGCCCAGTGTAGAAAATGTCTATGGCTTTGACAGAAGTCTGATCTAAATAATTCATAACCTGGAACTTCATTTGTAAAAGCAGCTTTCACAGAATTGTCATAGCAAAATAATATTTTTCAAGAAAAGAAGAGAAGGTGTATAAAATGGTGAATGACTTGACACAGTTCCTTTAGACACAGTTCGGTTTAGACCTACTGAAGATTAACATTTATTTGTTTGCTGGCTTGCTTGATGTGGGCCACACTGCTACTGTTATTGACACCTGTCACCTGACACTGGTCTGAATATCTGGTAAATTGACGTATTCATGTTCTGAACCAAAATGTCTTCTTTCACAGAAGAAGTAGCTTCACTAAATGTTATCAAAAATCTGTTCAGTCAAATGAGAAACTGTAATATAGACATTTTCACTAATAAACCAATAAAATAAAGGTATTTTGTCTGTGATCCTAAGAAATCACAGACAAATCACATTCGTTGCTGTTCAGGATCTGGTCAAATCCTCGGTGCCCCACACAGCCTGATCCACTGAAGGCATGTCAGGCAAATATGCTGCCACAAGTAGCAATTACTGTCCTTCACATTTAATAACGGTAATCACAATATCGCTGAGCAAAAAAAGGAAACACTTCGTAATAATCCCCCTGAGGTAGTGTGTGTAGGTGTGTGCATGCGTGTGTGTGTGTGGTCTTGACCACTGTCAGGTCTAGTGCAGAGAAGGGATTTTTGCAAATCACAGTTACAGAACCATAAAATAATCCGCCTCAAATTACGCTTCAGTCTTACAGAACGTTTTCTCCCTCTCTGATGCACACACTCACATGCCTAGACACAAACCAATTGTCTTTCTCTCTCTCTCACTGTCTTTCTCTATTTGTTTTACTACCTCTTTTGTCACTGCTTTCTTTTTCATAATCCTTTCCTGAACGCTCCTACACTGTTCCTTTCCTTTCACCTGGGCTTCTCATTTTCTCTCCTGTGCTGTTGTTTTCGGTCATCCATCCCTGTCTTGCTCTCACACCTCATTTAATAGGTCTTGTCTCTCTCTCCTTCGCCACTGCTCCATCTATTCTCTTATGTCTTTCTCTCATCTCCTTCCGTGTTGCTTTCTCGCTCTGACATCTCTCTGCTGAGGCCCGTGACCCTTTTGCCCTCTCTCTTAATCCCTCTCCTCTGTGCTCTCTCTCCCTCCTCTCTCTCGCTCTCCGTCTCTCTGCTCTATGAAATGTATGACCTCCTCGCATACAGGGTAGCGAATGCTAAATCCCCATTATTTCGTGTCCCGGGTGCAAGGTCAAATTTAACCATCTGAAGCAAAAGCATCCACTGCTGAAGTAGATAATGCCGGGTCAGGCATAAACTATTAACCCTTTGAAGTCAGAGTTATAGCCAGTGATAAATAAAGCATGGTGTCATGTTATATGAACTACTCCATATAACTCGTAACTCACTGAAACAAACAGAGAAGTTCTACTGAAATTTTCAATCAGTACTATAGAGAATGAGAGGGGATATTTTATTACAAAATGAATTGATGAAAAATTTGTCACAAGTACTGCCAGTTTTTCAGTTTTTGTCATTTTTTGATATAAATGCAAAAATGTTCAGATACATACCTTTTGATACAAAATGTAAGACAAATATAAATGTAATAATTGGACCTTTTCGTGCCCCACTCTCAAATGCACTCTTTTGTAGCAACTGCTATAAGGATGGACTAGCTTCACAGAATGTTGGCAAAAATAATATTTAACCTTATGAGAAATTGTTTGATCTCTGATTGATCTTTGTTCAGATTTGCTACAAAATGTTGAATTTGAAAAAGAGATTTATGAGTGTGAAGAACTTGTTAAAGGTTTCTTGTAAAAAAAAAACCCATCAGATTATGTAAAGGTTCCATACCAGTATAAGCATTTTTCTTAGTATCTTTATATTATGTGAAGGTTCATTAGATGTAGGAATCTCATTTACAAAAAATATTCTCTAAAGAAAATATACATTCTCCATCCAAAGGGTAAATAGGGAAACAAATGTGTTTTTTAACTTTTTTTATTTTAGACTTGGCTGGACTATGTTGTTGCTAACGGAACATAGGCAGGTTGAAACCATAACAGCAAACTTCCCACAGAAACAGTGTGAACTTTCACATGCTCACAAAATAAATCTGTTGAAATCAGCACTGATTACAGTAACACAACAAATTCACATTATGCTAATTATGTTAATGACCACATAATATAAGTAGCATGCGTAGTAAAATGATAATATTGACTTTAGACTTCTGGGGGTTCAGTTTGCATGCTGATATTCGGCCCAAATCTTATTAGTTCAAACAACTTTTCTGGGTAAACAGATTTTTGGCTGAAATGCTCAGACATGTGGCAGTGTGCTTTTCCTCTCATGTGCATTCACAGTTAGTGAGAAGCTTCTTTCTGAAGCATTCTGTTTGACTTGAGCCCCAGCACTGAGACTGAGGATGCTCCAGATAGTGAGCTGTAGCCAAAAATGCACTCTGCTATTCTGTCAGAGCTGGAGGTTGGAGCTCAGAGCTGGGGGATTTCACCTTAAAGCCCAGACGAGGAGGACCCAGAGCAGGCAGAGGTTCAAAGAAAAGCTCTTCGGATTTCCGCGCCTTGGACAGCCACCAGCAAGCGCTGACCTATTTGCAGCTGTGTAAAGCACTGATCCGCATTCGAGATTTCTTCGGCGACGCTCCAGGAAAAGTCGAACCCTGTAGTGAAACAGGATGACAACAGACTTTCCCCGAGACCTCCCATGTGTGCTTTTAGATACTTGATGTAGGTACATTAGTATCTGGAAACAGTGACAGCTGACGTCCTCGGCGCTATTGTTGAGACGTTGCTGGGAGCTATGTATTCAAGTTTGTTTATTGTAAAATGGGAACAAAGTCTCAGATCAGAGAGAATGAGAGGGGTGAGCAGGGGTTTGCAGTTGACAGTTCTGGGTTGTGTGTGTCAGTTTGAGTCTCCAGAGAGGGTCTCTGGGCAGATTGGTGATGTTTAATCTGATTGTGACAAGCCGAGAGAGAGAGAGAAAGAGAGAGAGAGAGAGAGAGAGAGAGAGAGAGAGAGAGAGAGAGAGAAAAGATATATTAACATAAAAATAAACACAGGTAGTGCTAAAACTCTGGAACAGCCTCTGCCTTTTTTACCCCTTCTGTGGGCTTATTATGCAGTTTTTCATCTTAAGACTTTTTATTTATGTAGTAGTACGAATTGTTTGGTTGCTGCTATGAATCTAGTATGTAAATTGTGCAGTTAGGACAGTGAGAAAGAGAAGAGTGAGAAGAGTGGTCCAACACAGATACCGACATAATTGTTTAATGGGTTAAAGCAATTTTGGAAAGAGAAGTGTTACGTGAGCGCCTCTCACATATCCTCTCAAAAATAAAATGTGCCTGAACCATCATTCAGGAGCCTTTCTTTTTAATACTGTACATCTGATAATCCATTTTCATTAAAAGCAGCTTTGTGTTTATTATCTGTATTATCAGAGAGATATTAAAAATAGCCTGTATCAGTAAAACTAAAGGCAATGACATACATCTCTTTCTAAATTCTCAGAAAGTGTCCTGCAATATGAACCACTTCTACCACACCTCCCCAAACCTCTCCAGTATTCCAGTCCGTCCCCCAGTTTACCAAGCAGCACCCAGAGGCGTCTGCAGCCCCTCGGTTCAGAAAAAGAAACATCAAAGACTAAAGCTTAGAGGGGAAACACAGCTGACACACAGCCACTGAGCTGCAAGCAGAGAGAGAGAGAGAGAAGGGGAAGGAGTCTGAGAGAGGGAGAGAGAGTGTGAGGGAGAAGGGGAAGATAAAGAAAGAGAAAGAGAGGGAACAAGGAAAGAGGGAGATGGCAGATAAAGAATGAAAAAGAAAGAGAGTGGGTGAGAGGGAGGAGGGAAAAACGATTGTGAAACAGAAGGAGAGAAAGAGAAGGAGAGAGAGAGAGTGCAAATATGACAGAAGAAGAGGGATGAAGATGAGAGTCTTAGAGAGGGAATAAAGAAAAAGGGATTGGGAAGAAGAAGAAGAATAAGGGTAGCCGAGTACAGTTGACACACACACTCTTAACACCACTTCAAAGGGCAGCTACAGTACATGAATGTCACACAAGCAAAGGAATGCACGAGATGAGAGGAATGTTTCTCAGCCTATGCTGTGATATGCTCACCTCTGCTAGTACAACAAACAGTACCTGATCTGCACAGAACCCAGCTTTTCCAACTTTACCCCTTAAACAGCAGCCTTATCATTCAGTTAGTAATCTTAAGAGTTATTCAGTTACTTCTTTGAAACTGCTATGTAAGGTGTGTAGTTAGGAGAGTGAGAAATTGACGTAATCTGCACATTGTCACTGTCCAGAGAAAATCATGGGTTCCATTTTCTAGATTGCTCTTCACAGTGTCTGAAACTTTTGTGGTGAAAGGACCAATGTAATTCTCCAGAATCACTTGGAATAGAATACTTTATTTTTATTATCTTCCATTAGAAGTAAAGACTGCTTTGTCTTAGGCTGTAAAGTTAACATTTTAGAGATATTTGGGTTTTTCTTTGGACAGTAATGATTTGGATCCTCTGTGTTAAAATCTTCAATAACAAGGCAAAAAGTGGCTACTCTCACTTTATTCAGTTTGTCACAACATACCTTTTTGTGCAAGAAAGCATATAAATAGGAAAAACATTTCACACCTCAGTCTGTTTTTATTGCTGCTCTAAAACCCATTTTGAATGTTGTTTGCACACTCACTGAGTAACTATTGCAGTGCATCCAACAATAAACACTGCTCTCTTATACAGTAATTGAAAACATGATAGGCTACAGAATTCTCCAGTTCCACATGCTGATCCAATGTGGACATGCATGCGCACCAGCTATTGCGGAGGCAGGTTTTAATGAGATAAAATAAACAAACCATAGTCTCAAAATATATTGCAAACTATACATTAGGTACGAGTTAAGCAAGATAAACACAGATCAGTCATAACGTTAAAACTATAAAAAGTAAAAGTCATAACATTAAACTGTTTGCAGTGTTGCAGGGCGCATTATCCCGCTGGAAGAGGCCACTGCCATAAGGGAATATCATTGCCATTATGGGGTATACTTAGTCTATAACAGTGTTTAGATTGATGGTTTGTTTCAAAGTAGCATCCGTATGAATGCCAGGACCCAAAGTTTCCCATTAGAACTTTGACTAGAGCATCAGACTGCCTCCACCGGCTTGCCCTCTTCCTATAATGGATCCTCATGTCATCTCTTCCATAGGAATATGTTGGACACACACACACAGCTGTTGACATGATATTAAAAAATGTGACTTATCAGACCAGGCCACCTTCTTCCATTGCTCCATGGTCCAGTTCTGATTCTCACATATCCACTGTAGGCACTTTTAGTGGTGGACAGGGAGCAGCCTGCAGCTATGCAACCCTATATGCAGCAAACTGCAATGCACAGTGTCTTTGACACCTATCTGTCATAAACAGCATTAACCTTTTTAGCTGTTTGTGCTACAGCAGCTTTTCTTTGGATCAGACCAGACAGGCTAGCTTTTGATCCCTACGTGCATCAGTGAGTCTTAGACACCCATTACCTTGCTGCCGGTTCACTGCTTGGACCTCTTTGGGTAGGTATGAACCACTGCATACCGGGAACACAACACAAAACCTGCTGTTTTGGAGATGCTCTGACCCAATCATCTGGCCAGCGTAGTTTAGTCCTTGTCAGAGACGCTTCTATACACCCTCGCCCATTTTTCCTGCTTCCAGTAGATCAACTTCCAAGAACTAATTGGCTGCCTGATAAATCCCACCCCTTGACCCATGCCATTGTAATGAGATAAGTGAGTAATGCTATTCACTTCACCTGGCAGTGGCTTAAATGTTGTGGCTGATCACTGTATACTGACCAATACAGAAACATGTCTGTAACTAACTAGCACAGACCAATGAACGCAGTATTTATACCCATACTGCTTTACAACATGCCTAAATCCAAACTGTCCTCAGTAACACATAGCTGTGACCACATACTATGCTAATTATTTTCAGTAAATTGTATCCCATCAGGAGACAGGTGGTACTGCAGGGCTAGTGGTGGAATGTAACAAAGAATTTGTACTTCGTTACTGTACTTAAGTACATTTTTACGTATCTGTACTTTACTTAAGTAAAAATAATAATGCATACT
>JBBPCZ010106007.1:0-10820 GCA_037974445.1 Brycinus macrolepidotus
TGTGTGTGTGTGTGTGTGTGTGTGTGCGTGTGTGCATGTGAGTGTGTGTGTGGGTGTGTGTGTGTGTGTGTGTGTGTGTTGGGGGACAGGTATGGTTGAAACAAATGCATTACTGTCCACTGGCATGAAGTTAAAAATCAAATTAGTTACCAAGAGCTGTGGCGAGTCGCATTAACATCGACGCCTAATCAAAACTGATCAAACTGGACACTGAATCCTGCTTTAACTCAGTGCTGTCCTGCTCTGCCAGTTCCATTTTTCCCACCTCTTAACAAGTATTATATTATGTTATCATTATGTCCCAGCAGGCTGTTATTATTAGCCACAGGGAGGCCTGGAGGACCAGCAGAAAAGCAGGACCAACCTGTTCTTCATTATGCAAATAAATACACACAGGCTGGCTGAGACTTGTGACCCTGTCTTTAAATTGAACTAGCACAGGGGAATCAAAGATTACACAAAGATTATTTTTGAATGGATTGAAAAGGACAACAAGCACACTGCAGTTTTTTTTTTCCAGTCTGATGCCAGGGCCCTGTTGGAACATGCTGTGAAGACACTGGCAAGCTGTGAATTACATTCCAAAAAGTAATGCTTTAAATCGTGATTTACAGTATATTACATCAACACAGTTTTTTCTATCCTTTATTGCTTCTGATTTGGGCAACAATTGCAGTTAATCCTTTCTTTTATCAACATGAACAAAGATATATAAAAAAAATTGATAAGGAATAAAGTATTCAGACACTACAAATGAATAACATTAGTACTTTCTTGCCCAGTCATTGTTGCCAATTACAGTTTAGAGACATCTACGTGTAGTCATTTGCTGCTCTGTGGTTCAGTTTGTCCCATTCTTCTGGCAAACTGTCTTTAGTTCCCCAAGGTCACAAGGGTTCCTCTGATGGGCTCACAGTTTCAAAATCTTCAATTTTCTTCTGGATTCAGGTCAGGAGATCTAGGCCATGCAAGCACATTCATTTTTGGTTATTTTGGCTGTATGTTTGAGGTTGTTGTCAATACAGAAGTGGCCCCACATGATGCTCCCACATTAGTACTTCACTGTGGGTATGGGATCACATGTAATACACACAGATGAATGAAGTAAATCCAGTGAATCACTTTTAACTGTGTAGGTTTATGCTAAGATAAACTGTAATTTCAGATTACATACCATTGCCACCATCATTGACAGCAGTAGTGTGGGTCTGTCATCAGTGGCCCATGCTGCTGTTATTACCATGACAAGCTGCTGCTGAATTATTAACACAGAGTTGTTTTTTTCAGAGTATTTCCAGCTCTCGTAGTTATTATCACAAGCAGGGGTCAATGCACAGGCAGGTAGGAACAGCTTGTGGAGAACAAATACATGAACCAGTAAAATAAAACAAGGCAAGGGTCAAAACACCAGAGAAAATATACAAAAACAAAGAAGACTTTGCTAGGAGTAACATCAGACTTTGGTGTATATACAGTACTGTGCAAAAGTTTTGAGCCACCCCACATTTCTTTATATTTTGCTTTGAATCCCCTTGTTGATACAAAACTATTTTATGCCTGTCAAACTGTCCTATCTTTGGCATATTGAGGAGATTAAATGAAAGAAATAGGAACAAATGTTTTACTGAGAGAGGCTGCAAAGTGCCTAAAGATACAAGGTGTCTAGATAAAGGTGTTCCAACCACTCAGTATTCAGCACCGCCTGATCATCTGGAATCATCTGTACCTGTTTCTTCACTGGTTCAGGCCTTAAGTTAGATGTGCTTTGTTCTGCTTAAATGATTCATATGTAGGGCACTGTGTGGCTTAACAACCAAAAAGCATTCCTCTGAAACTGGTCAGGTTCAGGGACTGGACTGAAAATGAGAGACTTTGAAAGTCCTTCAAGAAGCCTGGAGAACTGTTTCTCAAGACTACATTAAAAAATACAAGAAAGTCTGGCTCTTTGTATTTTACGCTACTCTTTTATTTAAACAGTAGTTTAGAGTTAACTTTACTATTCTCATATACTATACTATTATCCATACAGTGCTCTGCTACAGTGCAATAGAGAGTCACTCTAAATGTAATCAGAGTTTAAATAGAGGTCAGCTGATTGATCATGACACTGTGTATTGTATTTTTTTTTTTTGGCCAAATATGCACAAAAAACAGCACACAAACAGTCATCTGTACAGTGGGAATGCTGTAAATTGGGACTGCACTGTGTCTCTCGGCCCTCTGGTTGTGATTTGCTAAAGTCATTATGGCATTAAAGCATGCTGTGGTGTTGGTTACAGGCTTTCCTGGAAAGAGCCCGCTCGGCTCGAACACTGTGAAAGTGGAGAGGAATCGCAGAAAGGCAGATCCAGCTCATGAAAGGGGAACATTAAGCAGGACATGAAAGATGATGACAGCCTCTGGAGGCCACATATGTGAATCCATCCGCCTATTACATAAGTTCCCTTTTAGAGCCATTGTACCATTGTAAATATGTCAAAAACAAATTTACAGTTTCAGCCCTTACCCAAATATAACTGACCTATCAAAATATGTCCAAAGTTTGCTTTAGAAGGCAAATGTCTTAAGAGCTTCTTACCGAAATTTTCACACGATTGCCTCAAATCATGTCCAGTGGTTATACTGTTATACATACTATTATCAATAAAAATGGACAAAAGTGTTAAAAATTCAGGCCTCAAGACACATGCTACTCAGGGACAGCTAGTATAATTGGGCTGAAATGGCTATGACCTCCCTCTCTTTCAAAAAACTACTGAAGAGTAAAGAATTGATAAATAATAATATGCTAAGATGGGGCTGATTTATAGCTAGCCCAAACTGTAGATTTACACAGCCTTTTAATACATCTGTGATTCTGTCAAACCTGTTATGAGGTATAATACATAGTTGGAGCACCCCCTAATTTTTTTTTTCATTTGGGCTAATTTTTTATAAGCATACAAGAGAGCTGCCTCTTGATAATGTTGACTGGACACTAAAGGGCACTCCTGAGCAAGTCCAAAATAAATGGGATCATATAGGGCTTTTGTTAAAATTGTAAACGATTAAATGACGGTAAAAGGTTAATGTTTTCAAATTTCCTCAAAACAGAACATCATGAAGTATTTTGACCCTGCTGAGCTGTTCAGCTCCAGTTACAGGACTTGTATATGTTCAGGATGTCAGTGAGCACCCACAACTCACCTACCAATCCTCACTAAGCGGCCAGAATGCTAGTGCCCTCTGGCCCTAAATGTGTTTGCTTTAGAAAAACAGAAATATGCTCAGTTTTCAGGATTTAATGCAGGACTTTTAAGTTCCTGCATGAAAGAGTAAGAAATGATTATTAAAATTTGTTTAACAATTTAGTTTAATTTACTCGCATTAAGGTAAGGCCTTGCTCTCAGACACCTTCTTCTGTCTTTTATGGGTTTTTTTTTTGAAAAATCGAAAGGCTAGGCTCATAAACTTGCTCAGCTGTACCTTCAATGTGCTTTACAGAAATAGAAAATAAAATAAGAATAAATGAATAAGAATAAGATAATGGGAGGGATAAAAGAAATAAAAGAAGTAAAAGAATACATAAAAGAAAATTGAAAGTGCAGTAGAAATATTTGCAAATATTTACAAGAAGGCAGAGGAGAATAGTGCAGTTTTTAGCAGCTTTTTAAAGCTGGCTACAGTTGGTGCAGATCTGATATTGATGGGCAGTTTGTTCCAGTAGTGAGCTGCATAGTGACTAAACGCCATTTCACCATGTTTAGTTTCAGATCTTCTCACCACTAGCTGAGCAGCTCCTGTCGATCTAAGAGACCTACCAGGATCATACACATCAAACATATCAGAGATGTATGTAGGACCCAAACCATCAAGTGACTTGTACACAATGAGTAATGCTTTGAAATCAATTCTGTACCAAACTGGGAGCCAGTGCAAAGACCTGAGAACTGGAGTGATGTGATCTCTTTTCTTGGTTTTGGTTAGAACTCTGGCAACAGCATTTTAACTGAGCTGGAGCTGCCTAATGGACTTTTTGGGAATCCCAGTGAGGGGAGCGTTCCAGGTGGGCACTAAGAATTGATCTTCCCTCTTTATTTCCAGACAGTATAATCTCCGTTTTGTCTTTATTTAATAGGAGAAAGATTTGATGCATCCAGTTATGTACTTTCTCGAGGCACTGACACAACAAATCTACTGGGCCAAAGTCACTTGGTGAGAGAGCTAGATAGATCTGAGTGTTATCTGCATAGTTACGATAGGACAGAAATATTTCCATTTGTTTCATAAAAAGCTTATACTTAACTGCAAGGATGCTTGTTTCTATTAGCACCCTTGACAGAGGCAAGCTGTGGTGATATAGCAGCTGTCATGTTAAAGCTCATAACTATTTTAATGCTTATAGCTGCTTGATATTTTGAGATGGCTGTTTTACAGAGACCTTCAGTGTTGATTAGAAGTTAAGTTTTGTCATGTTCTTTTCATGCTGTAGTGGATCAAAACATACAGGGTGATTGTTCGGTTATCATGCTAAAGCTGTTAGGTATTGGTACACACCAACATTTAAACGGTTCATTTTTTTTGTCTCGCTGCTGTAGGGGCTCTTAACTGTGATGCTGCAGTGAGTGACCTATTGATAGGTGATTTTATTTTACTGGGCTCCCAGTATGAGCATCCTTTACTGCTGCTACTACTGTTTTTTAGCTAATGTACTTTAGTGAGGAACCACATAAGTCTGTATGAGAATGACTTAACAACTCAACACTGTTCGAGACTATCTGCTGCTACGGTTCAAACCACGCCTGTTAAAACCTGGACACAGTTGTGTGATGATTTAGGCAGTTTGCATGAAGCTAACTGTTGACAGTACTTCTTGTTAGCTTTGAAGCTTGAGTACAGAACTAAAGAAGCAAACTTCAAACACCAGATATGGCTTTGTGCATTGGCCACTCAAGAGTACAGGAAAAAAAAAAACATTTGTAAATTTGTTTTTGGGTATAAAATGCTGTGCATGTGCTTGAAAGTTGTATGCAAGTGCAAGTAAAACTGCTTGGAGTCCCTGGAAATGGTCTTAAGCGTTGGCCCTGTTTTCAAGGGTTGTGTACATTTTTATTGTATAGGATCCACGGCCTGGAGTTCTTACTCATTAGAAGTGACCCTGTAACAGGGCCAAGCCTACAGTGGTGGACAACAAAATTACAGCATAATGTGGTTGAGTTTGAGTCCAAAAGCAGCTAATACTGGCTCTCTGCTCACTCAACATCTGGCCTCCATCATAGGCTTATGCTACTCATGTGGTAGTGTTTACAACCCAACCCCTCCTCCATCTCCTTCTTCTCTCTCTCTCTCTCTCTCTCTCTCTCTCTCTCTCTCTCTCTCTCTCTCTCTTTACACACATGTGGCCTTTCAGGGTCGTCCACTGCCAACCATTCAGCAAGGTGGTCTCTCCGTGCCAGTTGCCGTCCCAGGCAGGGGTTCATATCCTGCCACTTGTGTAAAACTGAAGTTGATAAGAGTGATGTCATCTGGGACATCCAGCTACCAGATGCTGTGTCATGATGTTAAAACTGGACCAAAACGGAAAAACAAAAAGATTCATTGACTGTTGGAGAACTGTTTTAGAAAAAAAACAATCATTACATTGTGCCATCCATCCCTTTAATATCCTGAGGGGATGTTTGCAATGACTGCACACTAAACTGTTTGGCAAAAAAATCACATAAATGAGAACATACAGTTTAGTTGATTTTTTTAAAGACATTGATCAGTGTTTATTGTGTAATCGTGATAACTATAGTTATAACTGGAAATTTGTGTCAATTTGATTTTTGCTGAATTTGCACTAAATACTGTCACTCAACCAAAAATGAGTTGGTCAATCGACCAATCAGCAATTAAGACAACTGCCCACCTGAGCCAAGGCTGAAACATGTTTGCAAAGGTTATTCCTAAAATAGATTACAGTATGAAGAACAGCAGGGAATGTGAGGGCATGTGACCAGAGGACTGTGCTTTGCCTGTGAAAACAAGCGAAGCATCCATTTATGAGCCATATTAGAGCAATTAACACATGCACAGATGGTTCCAACACAAACAAAGGTCTGGAGTCTACAAACTGAGCTGGGAAAATCACTGGCAGAGGACTTGGGGAGATGAAGAATGGAAACAAGTCAAAAGAGATATAAAACAGATAAAATGGCTCACTGCGATTGCTCCTAAGTGGTTAGATTATCGTCTTCCAGAAGAAACTGCAATGTTCTGAAAGCCCTGAACGCTTTGGCTTAGAGGATGAGAAGTAACAGATGTCTTTCATTTGCATGACATAAAGGCATCACTCGAATTTAGTCCTCCACTGCCCGCGAAGGCTTCAAAAATGCTGTATGGCACAGGCCAAAGGTGGAAAACAACCCTTGAGTGTTGTTTCCTGCCAGTTCAGACTGTTGCAGCCAACAGCAATGAGGAGAGTTCACTTCATTAAAGTAGTATATTTGTGAGTAATGGAGCTGCTGGAGTGTAAGGAGGTACTTAAAGGGGAAGTCCACTGATTTTTCAAAATTTATACTTTTTGGACTGAACTGTTGAGATCAACAAAGTCATACAGAATGTTTTAATCTGTAATGGTCCATTTACAAATTTGTTCACTTAGATTTCTTTGCCGAGGCACTGATAGGAACCAGAGGTCAGAACGTATACACTGCAAATACAGCCATTTTAGTTACTATCCAAAACATATTGTGAACCTACAAGCATCTTCTTAAATTTTAAATGCAATGTTGATGATGGTAAAGTAGTGGTGGATCTTTACTTATTTACTTGTATGTACCACTCTGGCATGAATATATTTTTTAAAAATATACATATTTTAGGCCAAAAAACATCTAAAGCTATCATAAAAATAATGCCTCAGGCATCTGGTAACATATTCATCAACGATTTTGTGTAAAAAAACTTTGAGAGGCAGCTTTTTGGGGAGGCTTTAAAACTCTTCTGATGCCTGATGTGAAGTCGTAACTAATGGGAGAGCTCTCTTATATCTGCCAAGATATCATAGAAGAAACCTAACTGGATAATTTTCTGTTGGGCATTTAAAGAATTTATCCCTATTGCTTCCAACCAAAAATAAAAGTAATAGTGCAGTACTTTTCGAGTTTTAAGCACAACATTATTCTATTGAATAAAACAGAGCAAAAAATTCCAGACATTTTTTTTTATTTATTATGTTCCTGGTAATCATTAGACCCTCTTTGAAGACCCAGAAGGCCCTGAGGGTTCGCCTCTGCATTATAGGCACATATTGAAGAGCATACTTTAACTTTTCCACAATCTGCAAGTTATGCTTCTAAGAATTCAGTAATGTGCCAGTAGGGCTAGTAAACCAACAGAAAAATGAATTTATGTAGTAACGGTCCCTCACCCTTTGCAAATATTCATTAACGCAAATTAGATTTGTGATGCTTGGTGATGCGTGATAATGAGGGAGTATTTTGAGGCCACAGTATGCTGAACAGAGAGAAGTAAACAGAGAGCACAATATGACCACAAAGAGGCCCAATGGCCAGAAGCCTCTGTGTGCAGTTAGACTAGCCCATGACGGACCCCAGTAACCCCTGTCTCACAGGAAGAGATGCTATCACATTTTGTCACTAGCAGTGTCCCCTTGGCCAGAGTAAGACTTACTACTTTCGTGATCAAAGAGGCTGAAATGATTATTTAACACTGTTTTACAGAGGGGTGTCACCCTTTTAATGTCTTCCTTTCTTGTATGACTGAAGTTTGATGAGATGTCCCACCCTGTGCTCTGACAACCATATCAGTAACATATAAAAAAACACCACTAGACCACTAGTCACTGCCCATGTTCGTAAAAACGTTTTTATTTGTATGAAAAACATGTTTTGCCAATGTTTTCCAAGCTTTTGACCTTTCATACCTCGTTAGTTCATGTGCCTGTTCATTTTACCGTTAACACTATCATATCATCTAATATAACCCTTAGAGACCGTTTTTTAGGTGTATTTTACTACCTTCAAATTTAACTCACGCTGGACCCAATTCCAAAACGCTTTTTAATGATATAAATAAAAATGTTTTTTATATTACATTATAAATGCTAACATGTATAAGTGTTACCAGGTTTTTAGGAAAGCCTGAAAAAAATGGGAGCGTACGCTTGCTTTTTCCAGATAAAAATATAAGTGTGCTGGCATAGTCTTATAGAAGGCACTAGAAGTTTTGTTCCACCAATTGCAGTCTGCAGTAGGATATTCTGCAGGATTAGGCCATTTGAAAAGAATATGGCCTTGTCAGTCCCATTGACTTTGGGATCCAAAGAGATGACACCAATGAAGAGTAAGAAGATTCCATTTGCCCATGCAATTAAGTGCCGAACAAACTGAAAACCAATCAAAATGTATTTAATGAACTAGAGTAACCAGTTTTGCTTTAAATGCTTTGAAACCATTCAGCATTTGTCTTTTCTGCGAGAGTCTCCAGAACATTATGTAATTTATCAGATATCGCTATTACAAAGTATTGACAAACCCATTACTTTAGTAAAACCTGGACAGTATGATCACCAGCATCTCTACTAACCCATCAGAAAATATAGGCCCCACCTCTATAACGTCTTCTGATTCTTGATTATTATCATCATGCACCAGTAAATAACATTACCCAATAATATCACGTTTTACCTCCAACTCCCACCACCCTCAGCTATCATCGAGAAAATGCTTAGCTGAAGCCGCGTTTCTCTCGCAAGAACGACAAGTTGTTCGAGGAAATTGTAATATGATGGTCTGATGGACTGATGGACTATAAAAGCACTCATTGAAACTTTTTTGGCCCAAGGGTGGTGGGAACACTTGAAAGATTCTGGGGTGAGGAGAGCTGACCCAGGGCATTTTATACATTATTGGTGCTGGGACACTGTAACTATTTTTCTTCTTAACAGTTAAGTTTTTGTTTAAAATATGTCTGTAAAACCGATTGGAGGGCCAATTTATAAAACAGAAGTACAACGAGAAGCTGTCCCAGTGGGATTCCCAACTCTCGGTAAGATTCAGTGCTTTCCCACTGGCCAGTCAACAGCATTGAAAAATAATAACTCAGGGTGCCAATTAATACCTTGCTTTAAAATGACTGACCCATAGTTCTCTCAATGGAAAGCTTCAGGCATCAAGCCTAATGTAATATAACCTTCTAATACAGCTAAAGTCCATTCGAGGGAACTCAAGTGGACATGATACATGTGCAGGACAAGTATCTTGAAAAGGGTTTTATAAGTGTCTGCTATACTACTTTGATGTTATTAGACTGGTTTGTTTATTATTGGTGTAAGCATTTCAGGTTGTTATGATCTATGATGTACTCGATTCCAATAGTATGTGTTGTCCAGCTGTTTTGTTTTCACTGTGTTCACCCAAAGGACCTGATTTATTACTCACTTGAGTTTTTGAGGCTGAAAGTCCTCCGCAAGGGATGTGTTTTAGCACTCAAAAAGCTTTTTTGTGCATCATTAGAATGGAGGAACTCGCATAAATAACAGCTATGGATACAGTTTGGGTTGTGATACCAGGAACATTCATTTCATCAGCTTGGTTTGGATGAGCAGAGGCGAAAAAGTGTCAGAGGTGCTATAGAATAGAGGAGCTTAGTATCGGAGATGTGATGTTGGCATCACAGGTGTTGTCATGACAGCAAGGGGATATAATGCGGGGGCTTTGGCCATAACACTGTCAATAATACTGTTAAGACAGTGTGATCCTCTAAATAAACCTTCCTAGTCTCTACAAAGAAAACTCATTTATTATCATTTTGGACAGCTTGTTTTTTCAGCTTGTAAGTTTTCCCCAAACTTACAGTATTTGTGCTTTAATACTGACCTATTTTACGCTCAACAGGCTCTATTATACGCTTTAATAGAAGGAGGAAGCACTAAGACATGTCTTACTTCGACTTATTTATGCACTTATCGGATTTGGTTTCTTCTGGCTGTTCTTTGGTCAGTTCTCCAAGGTCAGTTGTGCTTATAGTCCCACGTGGCCTCTCAGGTCCTCTCTCCATTCTTCTCTGGCCAAACTCCAGGCCTGGTTTGCATCCATCCAGAGTTGGAGCTCCTAGGCAGCCCAGTTTCAAGATTCCACCACAAATGATACAGAGAGAGAGAGAGAGAGAGAGAGAGAGAGAGAGAGAGAGAAAGAGAAATGCTTGTGTGTTAGTCGACTTTCTCCCCAGACATTCTTCTGGGGCTTTATTGGCTCAGCATCAGCTTGCTGTTTCCAGCCTTTATTTAACTCTTACTTTGTGTGTGTGTGTGTGTGTGTGTGTGTGTGTGTGTTTAAAGACAGTATTCTGTTCTTCATCCCCATCTCTGCAGTGGCTATTAAGCTCTCTATTACAAAATACAGAATAAAAAACTGTTTGAGAAGAGATGATTGAGGGAGGCCAGTTTAACTGCTCTCGCATGGTGAACTGAGAATACAACGCATGTGTTCTAATAAAGATTTATAATAGCTTTCTATGAACAAAATAATTTCATTTTCTAAGTAAAACCATTGCGAAATATATTTCTCCTTCTTCGTCCAGCTACTTACGCCTCAATTGGAGGAAAGTACTTGATTCTTCTTTTGTAAATATATATTTGTAGATTTGTAGTTTATAATGCCTTGTCCACTTGCCCTTTCTCCTGCCGGATCTCTCTGCTTGTTGTTAATGGGCGTTTTGTTGAAAACATTTCTTTTTTTTTCTTTTCTTTTTTTTTTACCCCTGTCGTGTCCGGCAGTTTAGCAAACAGAATGTAAAGCTGCATGCCATGATGTGTCAGACACCTTTTGTTTTGC